>CAXITT010000478.1:68904-83908 GCA_964033795.1 Lymnaea stagnalis | reverse complement strand
TTTAAAATGATGTAACTGTCCCATTTCCTCAATTTCCCCCCCCCCCCCACACACACACATCTAAATCATCTAATGATCTAATAATTTCATTGTTCATTGGACAGCGAAGCTTACGATTCTAAGTTCTCCTCAGGCCCGCGAATCCTTTAGCAAGCCGTCTTCGTGGCTTTAGATTAGATAAACGTCCCCTCGCTGTGGACTTGGGTTCATGATACTGCTGTTTGATGACTTACTAAAGTTCATAGAGGTTATCACAGGGGTGTACCTTGACGATATGACGCCCAGGGTGAACTTTCAAAAGTGCACTCCCCACCCTTCTCATAACACACATACACACACACCATATACATTGCGTTATATTATTATATGAAACCCCGAAAGGGGCGTCTTGGTGGTTGCCCCATTATAGGTCCCTTAGATTCACCACTCATCATAATGTATGTTAGATGCCATAATCTTTAATACACTCGATGACCAAATTGCTGCGAATTTCGCCCCCCCCCCCTTTTTTTTCTGGAACTCAAATCCCTACTCTCAACATCATTAAGCTATAGAGCATGTGTATCGAAGTTCGGAGGATATGAAAACAAGAAGTTGTGACAGCAGATTAATAATACCTTCAACGACAAACAAACAAAAAAACATACCACGTCGAATTTCGTTACTTACGGTGATAATTTTGCATGCGTGTATGCCGATGGAGATCAGACAGACACGACACAGAGGATCATATACCACACATGAAAAGCTTACAGATTTATTCGCCATACCATCTTCGAGACTGCTCGCCTAGGAGTTGGGACTGTATGGCTAATTTGAAATGGCACTAGACAACATCTACTAGATGTAGAGAATCATTTTGATTAATATCTTCAAACTTTCGAAGATTCATGTATGTTTTCAATATGTTGTCTAATGGTGTATGGTGTCAGAGGGTGTCCAAGTCATCGGTTTTGGGTGGGGGGGGGGCAACTCCTTCAAACCAGCAAACATCCTGGCGAGTCTATGAATGAAGCGATCACTGAAAAATTTCACCCTAACCACATTGAGCCCTACCCCACTCTCACCCCTAAGGACAGAGCTTCGTGCCTCGTTCTGGCTCGATTCAAATTATTTTTTTTTCTCCTTTAATAATCGGAAATTTCCGCTCATGTTTGGCTACGAAATTAAAATTTAAATTATAATGAATGGCTAGAGTAAAAAAAAAGGCAAGATTAGTTTTGCATCGCCTGCATCCTTAAGTTGAATAGTGTCAGTTTAATTATGACCCTAAATTGTTGCAAAAAGACACAGCCTGTCGAAGCATCTAGGCAACTTTATCATAACATGAAAGAAAAAACAAACAGCTATTCATAAGCGGCACTCGGGGTGTCTGGCACCCGGGTGTACGTCTTATTTTACCCCCCCCCCGGCCCTCCTCAACAATCAAACCTTTAATTTTCATCAATAAAATACCATTTTGGCACCCAATGTAGTGTGCCGCCCGGGGACATATGCCCCCCTCTTCAAAAAGCAAACAGAGCAGAGTGCCACCAGAGCATCGTTAACAGGGCGTTGTGGACACAAGAGCATTGTTAACACCAGACCATTGACATCGCCAGAGCATTGTTAACACCAGACCGTTGACAAGGCCAGAGCATTGTTAACACCAGACCCTTGTTAACACCAGACCCTTGTGAACGCCCTGTCAGGAAGATTCGAAGGGGGTCAACCAGGAAGTAATGTTTCTTTTCTTTTTTTAAAATAATTTTTCATTGGGAGCATTTCAGGAATTCGGCACGGGAAAAGGGGGCGTTGGCGGCAGGGCAGATCTAATCGGTAAAATTAGTTATTATGGCGACCAAAGTAAGCTGTAAATACTACGCGCCCCCACCCCCCCCCCAAAGAAAAAATCAGTCCTAAATATGCCTTGGTCGGGATTGGGGGGGGGGGGCAGAAATCAGAAATCGAGGGTACCGAAGGCTCCCGGGTGAAAGGTTAGGGAGGGGTATGGGGAGGGGCGGCATGGGAAGCGGGCTTGGAAATAAAAGTGTCGACTAGATTATTTGGTTTGTACTTTGCCACCATTTTCAAGGTCTTGGGCTATATAATACAGGTCCAATTTGAGCCTTGACTGCAGTAGTTGATGTTGTTCCATTTCTGCGTGGCACATACTTAAAACACTCCTCGTGGCATTCTATTTTGTGGAAGGTGGTTTTATTGCAGCTATCCAACATAGAAATATGAATTTTCTGCTGAAAGACTATAAAACCAGGCCTTGAGAAACTACATTTTTTTCGTATCATAGCCAAACTCAATAACTATCCTTACTTTCAACAAGTGAGGTATCGCTTAATACAATAACTCAGCTTACCAAAAAAAAAAAAATTTAAAAAAAATTAAGTATACATTTTCATTTTTATATTTATAGCCAAACTCAATAAATATCCTTACTTTCAACAAGTGAGGTATCTCTTAATACAAAAAAACAGCTTACCAAAAAAAAAAAAATTTAAAAAAAATTAAGTATACATTTTCATTTGTATATTGATTACATGTTGAAATGTGCACACACTTCATTGTTCGATTGTGTCGTTATCTACCATAGAAGGTATTTCGAACTGTTATACCGAGAATTTTATGGCGTAAGACAGGGTGAGTTGTTTTGTTGTGTTTTTGTTTTTTTTTTTTTTTTTTTTTTTTTTTTTTTTTTTTTTTGTTGTTTTTTTTTTTTTGTTCCAAAGGGAAGGTGGCCGGGAAAAACACAATGAGAACCATTGGTTTAGATTCTGGTGTTCACCGTTGTCATCCATAAATTATGTGGTGTGTTGTGCTGCGTGGTCGGACACACAGGGGTCTCCTAAATCGGGAATATGTCTCCTACGCTGAAATACGTCTTCGTCGACTCGTTCAATGGCTCTACGTCTCGTTTTCCTTTTTCGATTCAAATTTAAAACGCCCTTCTAAGAGTTCCATGGCTCCTACTGCTCCTAAGGCTTCCATGGCTACTTTTGTTTCAAAGACCTCCATGTCCCCTATGCTTCCTAAGATTTCCCTGGCTCCTACTGCTCCTAAGATTTCTATAGCTCATACTGCTCCTAAGACTTTCATGACTCCTACTGCTCCCAAGGCTTCCATGGCTACTACTGTTCCAAAGACTTCAATAAATTCTTTTCCTCACATATGCGTGGCTCCTACTCCTTCTAAGACTTCTATGGCTCCTATTCCTAAAACATTCCATGGCTACTAATTCTAAGACTTCAATGGCTCCTACTTCTCCTAAGATTTCCATAGCTCCTACTCCTAAGAATGCCATGGCTCCTAGTCCCAAGACTTCCATGACTCCTAGTACTAAGACTTCCATGGCTCCTAGACCTAAGACTTTCTTGGCTCCTAATCATAGACTGCCATGGCTCCTAGCCCTAAGACTTCCATATCTACAACTGTTTCTAAGACTTCCATGGCTCCTA
Source organism: Lymnaea stagnalis (assembly GCA_964033795.1). Lineage (NCBI taxonomy): Eukaryota > Metazoa > Mollusca > Gastropoda > Lymnaeidae > Lymnaea > Lymnaea stagnalis. The sequence goes on along the minus strand of CAXITT010000478.1, from coordinate 80,459 downwards.
CTGTTCCTATGATTTCCATAGCTCCTACACAGAAGACTTCCATAGTGATTACCGCGCCTCAGACTTTCATGGCTCCTATTGCTCCTGAGACATGAGTGGCTCCTACTCATTCTAAGACTTCCAAATCTCCTGTTCCTTGTAAGACTTCCATGGCTCCTACAGCTCCAGAGACTGCAATGGATCCTACCTATCATTAGACTTTTATGGCTTTAAATGCACCTAAGACTTCCGTGGCTCCTACTGTGGTTAAACATGTCCTACTCCTAATCCGGCTCTTGCTCAGAATCTCACACCAGTTGGCATGCAGGGCTCATCTACTGTTTTATTTTTTCCATGACATCAACTATAAGATATATCAATTCTATTTTTACAGAATTTTTTAATGTGTTTTTCATGTTTGTTTTTTTTGTTTTTTTTTTTTAATTCGAGTTTTCTTTTCCTCCCGCGACTTCAAACGAATGCGTCTGACTAGAGTCTATTCAAATTCCTTACCTCAGATGTGTTGGCGTCGGTTCACTCTAAAACCTACTTGATGTATACTATGAATATACCAAAGTTGCTGACAGCATCAAAGGACTTCCGGATTTAAAAATAGCGGTGGGTCAAGACGAGATGTACGGTTAATCCTGGCAGTAATTTAGTACTGCATCATGGTTGAGGTGCACATTGGGGAGCTCGAGAGCGAAAATAGAGAGCAAGAATATCCAGTGTAAGATCTTAACAGAAGTGTTTGCGCCAACGCTATGCAAGTCAGTGGGTCAACTTACGGGGGAAAAGGGGGGTGGTGGTGTTGATACACTGCATAAATTATTATGCCATTCCTAAAGACATAGGGCGACAATAGAAAGTGTGTCTACTGCATGGAGGGACTGCATTCAATCCGTGTGAAGTAAATAAATAGTTGGACAAGATATGTGAAGACTTGAAAAGAAAAGACCGGACAATTAAACGCAGAATTCGGCTAGATGTCTTCTCCAGCAGACCAATACAAAGCAGAGAACAATAGAACTTAATTTTTTTTTTTTCATTTAAAAAGGTTTGTGATTTTTTAAAAAATCTTAATTATGTCAATGCTCAGAACAGGAAGCGTTCTATGAAGAGACCGGTCGAATTTCGGTTTTGGCGTCAGAAAGTTGCCTATTTATCACTTTTGGCGTAGTACTGGTTTCGGCCGAAAAAAAAAAAAGTTTTCTTTCGGTTTATTTTTGGTTTCCCAAGAAATTCCCAAGAAGCACAAGCGAACCGCGGAAGAGCTTAAGAGTCATGACACACAAAATAGACAAGGAATTGTGGAATAGAAACCTGACCCAGCTCTCGCGATAGACTGAAATGACCATCCTAGGCTCCCTGGCGATGGGCTGAACAGGTCAGCTTTGGGTTCCTTGATGATTGCATTAACAACGGCGCACGATGAATGAATGAATGAATGAAATGGACTCTTAAGAATATCGCCGTAGGCATATCGCCCGTAGGCATATCGCCCGTAGGCTTATCGCCCGTAGGCATATCACCGTTGACAGTCCGCATGGGCCCGCTTCTACTTCCACCTCATCTTAATGTGGGGGCAAAAATGTTACTTAAAAAAACACTTTAAAAAAACTAGCATCTTGGTTTATTGTTTCTTTAAGGGAGTTTCCTTGTCAGACCTATATCAACATCAGAAGTAGGAACCCTTTCTGCAAACACGCCTACCACATTCTTCATTCACAGAATGTAGAGTTGTGTGTGTGTGGGGGGGGGGGGGGGGCGCGTTGTCGGTGGTCATGCCCATATGTCCCATTTATTAGTTTTAGCAGCCAAAGCGTGTTTGTGGTGTTCTAATAATAGTGTAAATAGGATTAACCCACCCACCCCCAGGCGTCGCTTCCCCCCCCCTTACCCCCGTCTCCCTTTTAGGTTTTTAAGCTCAAGGTTATACAACCCAGCCACAAAAAATGCAAGACTACGTAGCCTCTCTACAACAAGACCACGTGGCCTCTACAACGGCCGACACAGTGGAGGGGTCCGGGTCGGTTAGTTAGCGTTAGCCATTGTTACCCCGCAAAGATGTTTAACGTCTGGATGCTGGACGTGCCAATAATGGACCCTCATAACAAAGGTGCCAAGGTAAATTGTGTTTCACGAATATTTATGATTCCTGATTTCCTCAGACGTGTTCATTTTTTACATTTACCGGCTATCATCAGAGCCCCTAGGCCCGCGATAACTTTTTGTTTTCAGTTTGTTTGTTTGTTTGTTTGTTGTTGTTTTTTTTTTTTTTTTTTTTTTTTTTTTTTTTTTTTTTTTTTTTTTTTTTTTTTTTTTTCTTTTCCCTGTCTCCCCCCCCCCCCGCGGCTCTTTTTTTTTTTTTTTTTTTTTTTTTTTTTTTTTTTTTTTTTTTTTTTTTCGGGGGGGGGGGGAATCTGGTACAATGGATTTGATGAGAAACATGTTTGTATCCAAACTCTAAGATATATAATTTACACTTTGATATTTCAACGTAATTATTCATTCCCACAAACCCTCATTAAAATTTTAAACCGATACCACCCCACCCCCACGTTATGATTTTTTTTATTTTTTTTTAAACGATTGTAGAGCATGTGTGGATTTGTTTTTAAGTAAGAATCTAAAATACAAAGTTGCCTCTGATTGCTTAGATCATATCGATATCATCATAAAAGATAATACCATTTTCAACGCCCCTGCGGAATGTAGGGATCAAATGTCTTACCGTTTATTACTTTTTTTATCCAGTCCCCGAACTGTTATTTTGAGAAATTGCCTAAAAGGTACTGAATCTTCTCGGTTTTAAAGAATTTGGTTGTATTAAAGCTTAAAAATTTAGCAGAAAGATAAGTAAAAAAAGTAAGCCGATACCGAGCTTAAAAAAGGGGGGGGGGTGATGATTTGGGCGGGGGGGGGGGCTTAAAGAGCATTAGCTCGACGGCCCGCTGACGCCATTCCTTAATGTGACATTTCAGTAAAAAGATTTATTTTCAAAAACATTTATTTAGAAATCCCACCGCTTTCTGAAAAAAAAAAAAAATCAAAAAAATAATCGTTAACTATACGTCACCAAAACAAAAAAAAATACGTTTGAGATCTCATACTACATTTGCTACCGCCTTCCATTTATTTAATCAAAGGCATGAGGTAAAAAAAAATCTTTTTTTTAAATTGAAAAGGCACAATGGTATGGATAATGTAACAGGACACAAAGAGATAGTGTAACGTAGAGCACTGTCGCGGTGTTTGGTTAAGTGCGGTCGATGCAGTGAGGACTGCAGCATTAGTTTCGCCACGACTAAATCAAATAAGACACTAACCAACGATCGTGGTATCCTCTCTGTTGTCTGAGCCAATAAATTACAAGAGTATTTTTAACCAGCCACTCCACGGAAATTTTAAATTTCCAAATCTGTTTCGTACCGCGCGTATTTGAGCCAAACACATCGGGGCTTGCTTTTCCTTGTAATGCTTAAAATTTAATTGTTTTAAATATTGACCTGGCAAATGGACGTAACAAGTGAAATATCTCCAACAAAATAGTTTTGTATAATTGCATTTTAGTTTGAGAGTTTGGTACGATGTACTGTCAAAGAGAAGGGAATATGATGTTCCGTCTGGGGAAATTCATCCCCCAAAAACGTGTGGATTGCAGGTGTTCTACGCCCGCGTCACAGAACAGTTTTTATAATGGGGGTGTGGACAGTGGCGTCATCTTGGTATGGCAGGACTGGGCTGCCCCCCCCCCCCCCGGGGGCCACCAAAAAAAAAACAACTGAATGAGCAGTTTTTATTTAAATTAATATTTACTGTGGCGCCTTCAATAATAAAGAACTCAACAAGCCAAGTTCTGGTTTTGTCCCCGACACCCGCTTGAATAAAAGATCTGAAAATGACGTCCCTGGTATGGCCCCGTATTGATGGACACGTACCAAGTGTTACCTTATATTATTCTGACTGATGCAAGGCCGTTCGTCCCTGTGATGGGTTCACCAGACCAGGCGTTGAAGAGATCAACGAAGAAAACACAGGACGCTAATAGATGATGGAAAATAACTCTTCAGCAAGAGTTACAAGGAAAAGATGTGTTGATGCATGCTATTATAACAAACTCAGTAATGTCTCTTTCCCTAGCCCTAACACTTGACTATAACTGTTTATCCATGTGGACTGTCTTAACTTCTCCCACGACCACGGCGTCTGTCACTTCAGATTAATCGTCCACGAATCTCTTAACTCTAATCGACTCATTAGAATCGTCTCATCTCTCCAACTGTACATTTGAACTCAACTGTAGTCAACTGCCCAGCTGTAGTCAACTGTCCAACTGTAGTCAACTGTCCAACTGTAGTCAACTGTCCAACTGTAGTCAACCGTCCAGCTGCAGTCAACCGTCCAGCTGTAGTCAACTCTCCAGCTGTAGTCAACTGTCCAGCTGTAGTCAACTGTCCAGCTGTAGTCAACTGTCCAGCTGTAGTCAACTGTCCAACTGTAGTCAAATGTCCAGCTGTAGTCAACTGTTCAACTGTAGTCAACTCTCCAGCTGTAGTTAACTGTCCAACTGTAGTCAACTGTCCAATTGTAGTCAACTGACCAACTGTAGTCAACTGTCCAACTGTAGTTAACTGTTAAGCTGTAGTTAACTGTCCAGCTGTAGTCAACTGTCCAGCTGTAGCCAGTGGCGTAGCGAGGGTGTTTGGCGTTCGGGGACAAGATTTGCGCCCGGGGACAAGATCCATTTTTAGCGCCCCTTTTTCTTTTTTTCAACTCTTAAACCCATTTTTCATCAATAAAATAATATCAAAGCACATTTTGGCGCCCCTAACTAGCTGGCGCCCGGGGACATCTGTCCCCCCCTGCCCCCACCACGCTACGCCTCTGGCTGTAGTCAACTGTCCAGCTGTAGTCAACTGTCCAGCTGTAGTCAACTGTCCAACTGTAGTCAACTCTCCAGCTGCAATCAACTCTCCAGCTGTAGTCAACTGTCCAGCTGTAGTCAACTGTCCAACTGTAGTCAACTGTCCAACTGTAGTAAACTGTCCAACTGTAGTCAACTCTCCAGCTGTAGTCAACTGTCCAGCTGTAGTTAACTGCCAACTGTAGCCAACTACCTTGTATCGAACACGTCTCCCTCTTTTTATGCGCCCGTCGTGTTACTATAAAATCTATCAGATTCGCACACATTGAACTGCCACACCACTAGAGACAACATTCTACCGACCAGATCCTTTAACTCGAAACCCAGTGCCCGTGTTTCCTGGTACTTAACCAGTTTAACACTGCATAGACATTGCATCTTTACCAGCAAACTACTCATTGCTCTAACTCATTCGTGGTACTCTTTCCCCAAACCTGTTCCATAGTGAATCATCTGACGTGTCCTTGGCCGGTCTGGTGGTTCCGGGGCTGTGTCTTCCCTGTAGTAACCTAAAACTTCAGTAAACGAACTGTCAGTGCCAACAACTCCCCCCCCCCCAACCCCAAACCTATTGAAACTTTCTCTCCGGTACCTACGCGCCCCTTTTCCCCTCTCTAAGGCCTGTTTTCATGTGTGACACTGTCACGCTTCAACTTCAACACTGCTATCTATTAAGTTGGAAAACAAATCAAATGTGACATAGACACATAAAATTGTTACATACACTGGCCTCCAGAATGCCGGTCGGCAGGTGTCGGTATTACGTATAAGCTAAATATGTTACAGCTTAGGGTCTCACAATCTGATCTGGTCTCATAACGGGGTTTCACAATCTAACGGGGTTTCACAATCTGCCGACGTCTCAAAATCTGCCGGGGTTTCACAATCTGACGGGTCTTACAATCTGACGGGGTCTTACAATCTGACGGGGTCTTACAATCTGACGGGGTCTTACAATCTGACGGGGTCTTACAATCTAACGGGGTCTTACAATCTGACGGGGTCTTACAATCTGACGGGGTCTTACAATCTGACGGGGTCTTACAATCTGACGGGGTCTTACAATCTGCCGGGGTCTTACAATCTAACGGGGTCTTACAATCTAACGGGGTCTTACAATCTAACGGGGTCATACAATCTAAAGGGGTCATACAATCTGACGGCTGGCTTACAATCTGACGGGGTCTCACAATCTGACGGGGTCTCACAATCTGACGGGGTCTCACAATCTAACGGGGTCATACAATCTAAAGAGGTCATACAATCTAAAGGGGTCATACAATCTAACGGCGGTCTTACAATCTGACGGGGTCTCACAATCTGACGGGGTCTTACAATCTGACGGGGTCTTACAATCTGACGGGGTCTTACAATCTGACGTGGTCTCACAATCTGACGGGGTCTCACAATCTTACGGGGTCTCATAATGTGACGGGGTCTCATAATGTGACGGGGTCTCATAATCTGACCGGGTCTCATAATCTGAAGGGGTCTCACAATCTAACGGGGTTTCACAATCTGACTGGGTCTTACAATCTGACGGGCTCTCACAATCTAACGGAGCCTCACAATCTGCCGAGGCCTCATAAAAAATCATTTTAAATAAGTATGCTTTTCCCATTTTATTCTTTTTATTTCTTCTAATTTTCTTTTCCCTGTTTTTTCCCTATGTGTTACCTTAAAATTAATATTTTCCAAGTTAAAGTTTAGTTTCATTGACTATAAGCCAGCCTTAATTAAATTTACATAATTTTAAAGAAGTTAAACATTTTGTCAAGTTTAGAATATATGTCTACAGTTAAAAGAAAGCGGTTGGGAAAGAAAACAAGCCAATGGCGGAGCTTCATCTGATGCAGATGAACAGCGTTCTGCAAGAGTCCGATTTCGAGTGAATTACTTCGTTCTTATCAAAGACATCCTTGAGGCAAATTTAATGAGGAGCAACAGTCGACAGTCTACAATTATATTGAAATTTTTCACTTCTAATCTAATCAAGTAGTTTTAGCGGCACAGCAACAACAAGCGGTAGATCAGTTTACAAAGGCGTATCCACAATATGTTGATATTAATATCGCGAGTGAACTGAGGCACTTCCATGACTATGTAAAGCAGAGTATATCTCCAAAAAATAAAATAAAATAAAAATAATAAAAAGCACATTTTCTACATAAAGATGTGCATCAAATCAGCATTCGAGATGAGATTGGGTTAATTTTTTTATAAATGTGGAAGCAATTAATTTGACGATTATTATTGTGTTTTATGGTAACAAATTGTTCAGGAGAAAGATCATGTTCACGGCTAAAGAGAATTTTAAAAAACGAACTGAAACCAACTATGTCTCAAGATAAAATTGTTTCCATTTAGCATCCTGTGTAAAGTAAGTGAAAAGTTACGTAGCGCATGTTTTCATGACGTAATCAATGTTTTTACTTTGGGGAAATTTAACAACAACAAAAAGTGTCACGTTGTAACTAAGAGCCTTTCAGAGGATAATAAGAGAATTATTTCTTAAATTTTGTAAACACTTCATTGTTTAGTGAATAAAAAAAATTAAGATACATTGTAGTTCCACATGTTTAAAAGGCCGTATATTTCAAATTTTTCTTTGACAAGCAGACGTCAATGCAAACGGTGGGGAAAGAGGGGGCAGGGGGGCTTTGTATAGCTTGGCTCATAGCCTCAGCAAGTCCAAAGTCCGGCCCTGCTGTTCGCTGATGTGTCATTTCGTTAAATTGTCTGAGATTCTATTTACTGTTTCAAGGGCTGACCCTGAAACACTTCAGGGTACATGCCATTGCTTATGAATATTGTTAGGGAATAATTTCTGTCATAACGATTTCAGGCAGGCCTACAAGTCCTGACCATCATGATAGGCCTAGACGTCTTGACTATCATGTTAGGCCTATACGTCCTGACCATCGTGTTAGGCCTACACGTCCTGACCATCATGTTAGGCCTACACGTCCTGACCATCACGTTAGGCCTATACGTCCTGACCATCATGTTAGGCCTATATGTCCTGACCATCATGTTAGGCCTATACGTCCTGACCATCATGTTAGGCCTATACGTCATGACCATCATGTTAGGCCTATAAGTCATGACCATCATGTTAGGCCTACGTGTCATGACCATGTTAGGCCTATACGTCATGACCATCATGTTTGGCCTAGAGTCATGACCATCATGTTAGGCCTAGACGTCCTGACCATCATGTTAGACCTATTCTTTAAATTTGATGGGTGGAAATTAATATTGGATACATTACAACATTCACCACCCCCACTTCCCACCTCCCGGCAAATCAAACTTACAAACCCCTTCCTCCTCCCCCTGCCCCCAATTTTGTTTTGGTGGGGGGGGGGTGTTGTGGCAGAAGGTGACAACCCAGTTGTGGACTACTCTGAGATAGCTGTGTCCAAAAGCCCAAGCGTAGTAAACACCTATGGAGCACTGCATCGTGTATTTGGCATAAATTAAATTAAGGAAATCGACCTCGCCCGTCTGCACCTTAACACTGTATTCCCACACCGTCAACCAGTTATTCCCTACATCCTCATTTGGGGCGTCCATTAATTATGTCAACAAAACAGGGGATGGGGGGAGGGGGTTTGGAAATGTTTGACAGTTGTTGACAAGGGGGAGGGAGGGGGGGTTTAGAGTTTGTCAGCAATCATGTTTTCTCTTTTAAAATTTTAATCTTAAAAATTGACTGGTTATTACATTATTTCTACAAATGTTTAAGTGTAAATGAGTGTAAGTAGTCATAATATGTTTAGGCTTGTAACAATATAAGATTTATTTAATGTGTGTCTGTCTGTGCACTGCAGATGGCCGGTCAGAATGTTAGCACACTTTGTTAGTGCAAGAGAAGTCAAAAGTTGGCCTCTCTTCACCTGTAGGTTCTGTTGCAAGTATGGAACAATGACAAGGTTCCAGTGTCATGTGCCGTCAAGATAAATGATATTGATAGAGTAGGAATACGATATTTTGAGAATTAAGGAAAGTAAAGAGAGTAACAATCATAAAATCGCTGCTTGAATGGATTTGACAGATCTGTAACATCTATTTTGCATCACAAGTCATGCTGAACAAGCAAGTTCAACAGCACCGACAATGCCCTCTTGAGCATAAGGAATTAGCACCTGCTCCTCAACAAATAAAAGGATTCGACAAATGCGAGTAGCTGCAAGGAGATAGAGAGAGTTTATGGCAATTAGTGATCACATCGACAATGCTTCTAACCTAAGTGCTGAATGGTTAGATGAGGATGATGTTGACTTGTCTGGTATAGCAGTGCCGCAAGATGAAGCTGATAAATCAGCTATTATAGACTATGCCCTTCAGGGGCGTCATTTCAGGTTTTTTCCAGGATTGGGGGGGGGGGGGGTCCAAAACTTGGTCAGCTTGTTAAGTTGTTTATTACTGGAGTCGCCACAGTACATAGCAATTTAAATAAAACCTGCAAATTAGGGGGAGGGGGGCAATAATCATATTTACATCACAAACGATGATATTTAGTCTTTAACAGCCTTTCAATTGATTCTGCATTATAAAATTTAAGTGTAAAAACTTTTTAACTTGTTGATTAACAAGCTAAAGATCTAATAAATATTTTTCCTACAATTTTGTGTCATTATAATAGATCTGCACAAATAAAAATGTATTTATACATTTATTTATCATATAATTCCTTGTTGGGGGGGGGTAGAAAATGTTCACATAATTATATAGGGGGGAGGGTGATTGAGAGTTTTGACAGTTTTTTGTCAGACAACTTCCATCTCACCTGACAGGACGACATGACATCGCTGTGTCACGTGGACTTAGCATCACATAATTTTCGACCACAGCCTGAGTCTTTTCTACAGGGTTGCGAGAAAGAAGGGGGTTGTGGGGGGAAAGGGGGGTAAAGGTTAATAGTTGGCCAACACTATTTCAAGTGGGGGTGGGGGGTGGATTTGAGTCATAAAAAGCTCAAATACACAAACTAACATCAACTCCAGATATTTTTTATGGCCATACTACGCACATAGCACACGTCACACACATGTTTTAGTGTATGTCCTGATTCGTCTCAGACATACTCCTAATATTACCGGCGTCCCTTTTGTCTCACACATAGCTTGGTATTAAATATCTACGACGGTATTGAATGTCAAAAGTCGTGTTGAAATTTGATCGAAATGTTGAGTTCGCGTTGCCGTGGATGAAAACATAGGCATAGTTGAAGGAACGCCCCCGTGTGGTACACGGTGATTTTTACGTGTCGTACACGTGCTTGTCTGGGTCGGGAAGGAGCAAGAAAAGAAATAGTTACACCACTGGCATAGGGAGGAAGGAGGAGGGGGTGGGGTGGGGCGGTCCGTCCCGGGTGGCACTTTTTATATAGAGGGGCGGCATTTTCGATTATTTGCAGAGCTTTTTCGTTAAGGGGTGGGGCGGGAAAAATATAGCTCCCCCCCCCCCCATGAGACGGTTGAAAATACGATCCAGCCAATCGTGTAGAAGTTTCCGCCACGACTAAAAAGACACTACCCATAGTATTTAAAGTTTTCTTCTGGGGGGTCAAAAATTGCTTAAAATTTGTTGACGTAATTATTGGACGACCCCTCATTTGTGACATCGGCTAGCATCACAGTTAGCACTAGAGTCATTCCATGAAGCTGTTCAGTCGTTTGTTGATACAGTAAACCGTTAACAAAACAAACTTGGCCTAATGATGTCGTTATCTGGGAACTTAATTGGTTCTGTTTGTGTGCAGGGATTAATACGATCGTATTGATACCTTTTACAAATGTTGCTAGCCAAACTGAAAGTTTCGGCTAATCCTTGCTAAAATTTTAGTCAAGATAAGATGCTACTGTTCAGAAAAAAAGTTTTATATACATATATATTTAAATAGTGTGAATCGTATTTTTTTTTAACATGGTGGATGGGAAAAAAGGGCTTTCAGTGCTGTTAGAAAAAGTTTAAACCAGTCATGACACATTTTAGGATATAGCAGCGCTTTCTCCTATCTGTCTCTCTCTCTCTCTCTCTCTCTTCCCCTGTCTCTTTCTTTGTCTCTCTCTCTCTCTTGATATCTTTTTTTTTCTTAATTAAAATTTGAAAATGTCAATTATTTTTCTAAAATAATTTGTAAGCATCACCACACGACTTACCTTGTTTTGTTGGGTAAAATCCAATAATGAGTTTGTTAACACAACTCCCTCCCTCTCGCGATGTCAGCCCTGCGAAGAAACCAAATTTCACACTCGCTTTTCCTGAACACAATACAGTTACCCCTTAAAGTTTAGTTTGTTTAATTTCTGTTGTGATCATAAAAATAGTAACATCCGCTTGGTCCCTAAGGTGAAAGTATCATGAGGGTAGCGTTTGGACCTCAGACAAAAGGGAGCTACGGCGAGCGTGGTGTCGGTGAACAACGTTCCACGTCAGGCCCCAAAAATACCTGACGGGCGATTCTTTTATTTTAAATTTTTGTAAACACTAGTCACACGTGTCTCTCCGATGTGGATATTATTTCCCAGTGGTGGCCTAGGGTAGCGACCACATGAGCCGGGTACTGGGGATACACACAAACACACACACACTTGCGTCTGTTCAACTGTGCTGGCTGGGCGTTGGTGGTGGGCTTGGGGGG
>CAXITT010000478.1:34466-55340 GCA_964033795.1 Lymnaea stagnalis | reverse complement strand
ATAATTCAATTATAAAATTAAATAGCCAGCAATTAAAATTGAGATTGAACGTTTAACAAAATATCATTACAAGCAACGAACATTTTTTTAAGAATCCAAATTAGATCTCCCCCCCCTCCTCCCCCCCTCCCCCACAAAGTTCGTAACCGCACATTTCTTTTCAGTTCCCGGAACTTTATTTATATTCTAATGACCCATCCGCTTTTACTCGACAGAATTATTTCACCAACTAATTGAGGAAAAACAAAATGAAAGTATTGCGCAACCCACCAACACACGCATTTGCGATATTTATTTAAAAAAAAACAACAAAAAAATCTCATTTTTAAATTTTCGTGAATTTTATTTCGTGAGATCATTTTTCCTTTATGTTTCCCTTGAGAAAGAGGAAAAAATCGATTTAATGGGGTTAGGGTTTGGGGCTGCCATTGGACGGAATGTGTTGTCATCGGCAACGAGTCTATGTGCCAAGTTTCAGCTCAATAGGTTGACCGGATGTGAGTCAATGAGCCGTCCGAAGATTTTTGTCAGCCCGCCACCCCGCCAGGAACCCTTCCAGCCAACCACCCAGGAACCCTTCCAGCCAACCAGCCAGGAACACTTCCAGCCAACCAGCCAGCCACGAACTAAAGCGAAGTTGATATAAGGGATTATTTAAAAAGGAAAATAAACCCGATTTGCTAGGTCTCCCCCACTGCGCTGACACTGCCTCATGCACTACCAGGATGTGCGGACACCCTTAGTTAAGAACACCTTTCCTAGTTAGTAATGTTTCGACTTTCATTTGTCTCGAAACGATCCAGTTACCGGTACTCCTCAATACAGTTGCTCCTCAAGACAGTTGCTCCTCAATACAGTTGCTCCTCAAGACAGTTGCTCCTCAATACAGTTGCTCCTCAGTCCAGTTGCTCCTCAATACAGTTGTTCCTCAAAACAGTTACTCCTCACTACACTTCCACCACAATAAAGTTACTCCTCTCTTGAATGGGTTGCAGCAATTCTAAAGCAAACAGCGATGATATCTTGAAAGCCAAACGTCAGTTTCACAATCTCACTAAACTTGTTTGCTGCTTAGTTTGTGAGATTGGGATTTGTGCGCTCTAGGTCTGATGTAACTATCTTTTTGCTAACGTCGCCTTCTTTGATAAAGTTTTTAGTTAATAAATATGTTGGTCGTCTTTGTTTTGTTGTTGTTGTTGTTTTTTTCCATTGTACGCCACTTGCCCTTGATTAACATATCACTTTTCTTTCTTTTTTGTCTTTTTTTTCTTTTTTTTTTTTTGTCTTTTTTTCCCAGAGCTTTCGTTCTGTTTTTTTTTTTTTTTTTTTTTTTTTTTTTTTTTTTTTTTTTTTGTCTTTTTTTCCCAGAGCTTTCGTTCTGGCTTGCTTTGTGTGTCTTAACTCTTAATGTTTGTGTTGCCATCATCAAATCTGTGATGTTATCATTTAATGTTTGGTACAGCATGATTATGCGGCCCTCGCTCGTCATTTTTTCAGTTATCCGGTCCGCTGTGGAAAAAAAAAATTGTTGACCCTTGACTATGATGAATATCCCTGTAAAATGTCTGCAAAGACTTTCCACTTAACCAATCTTGAGACGGGGGGTTATATTAATACTATTTAATACTATTAATATTTATTAATATTTATATAAACATGAATATTCACAATGGTAGCCGCTGTGCGATACTTTCTACACGCTACTGCACAGTCTCAACACCTAACAATCCAATTTTTACGCATATAACTGAAACAGGTTTTTGTTTTTTTTGTGTATACTCACAAAAATAACAAAACAACGACATGTCTATTTAGGAAACAGTTCATCAGAATTCCTTATTTTAAAAAGAAATATCTATGTAATGATGTTTACGTTTCTTATATCATTTAGTTTTGAGAAACATTTATTTTATGTTAAATATCGGCCTACCGTCCCCCTTGTCCACACCCGTGAACGACCTTTTTTAAAAAAAAAATATATATATAAAAATTGTAAAAACATGACTTCAAATTTACAACAAAAAAATCTTTTAAATATCTTTTTTATTAACGGAATTTGATATAGTGTCAACTTAAAAATGTAAAAAAAAATTGTCCTCCCTTCTCTACTACATTATCGAAAAATTTTAAAACACAGAATTATTTTATGTAAGGAAAAATCTCTTAACCCATTTTCACGTCTGTAGTAATCTTGTTTTTTTAATTTAATTTATTTAATTTATTTTTCATTTATTTTATTAATTATTATTAATCACATACAAATTTACACCCAATTTTCCATGAACTTTACTTTTTGCAATGTGGAAACCAAAATATATGTTCATATTTTGAAAGAAAATGTTAGCCCATCTTTGCTCAATCCCATGAACTGAAAATTTAAAAAAAAATATTGTTATATTTTTAAGATTAAACTTGTATGCGTGTAAAATGATTTGGTTTTGAGATTTATTTTGTAAATGTAAATGTACCAAGAGTTTGTCAATGCCCTTGAACTACAATTTCTTAAATGGTAAAACATATAAACATTTATTTTTTTTTAAAGAAAACGAAGCACCTCTTTTTCACGACTCTAGTATCATTGCATTTAAAGATGTTGCCATCCACGTAATGTATACACCCTATTACCTCCCCCACCCCCACCCCCACACCACCCCCACCTCCACCTCTTATGTGTTTACCGAAGAAGGTCAATTACAGTAGCTCCTTGCAGTAATGCCTACTTGCTTAACGGCTTTTCGCAAAAAACAGCGCTCTTAAATCTCCGTCAGGGATTCTCACGATTACTCTGATTTATGAGGTAGGACCACTCACGAAAGAACAGGTGCTATCGCTAAACTGCGTTGCAGCGTATTACGATGGATGCGGTCCGCTGTTTATAGTCTTTATGCGTTCTGCAACTATCTCGCCATTCTCCAAACTGTGTATTGTATTTGAAGAAATGTATTAAATCAGTCATGGGCGCTCAAAAATTGTATCATTTGAAACCCCAGCGAAAGGGGAACAACAGAGCCGTTCTTAGGCACATGCAAACTAGGCGACCGCTTAGTGCCCCACTGCCAAAGAGGGGCCCCGTCGGGCGCTTTTTTTTTCCAGCAACATTCAAGTGGATATATTTCAAAAGTACAAATTTTCTTTAGTGGCGGAATTGGGCTCCACCCCCCTCCCCCCGGACCCCACTTCCCGGGCTCCCTTACTACGCTCTATGCCTTGGGTCCCCAAAATCCCAAGAACGGCTCTGGGAAACAACATCACCCTTACCGCAGATAGGTTTAGAACAAAAATGTTAAACCAATCTATTTAACAGTACCCATTTGCATATGAAGTGAATTGATTTGCATTCATAATCAGTTGCTTTATGTGTTGCATTACATTATTTCCCAAAGGTTATTGTCACAGATAATGATATGAATACGTGGGAGATAAGAAATATGGGAGTTATTACTTATAGTGTATACAGAGTATTGGGACTTGAGAAAAAGTGGCCATCAGAGAAGGGGGAGCAAGGAGAAAGACACGATGGGAGTTGAATAAAATGGTTGTTTGTATTCACGAAGTTTATGTAAGAGGATTGAACAGTTTATAATGTGTTGATACATTATGGAGTTTAAGAAGAAAAGAAGGTTATCCAGTTAGGTAGTGATTGAAGTATTCAGATTAACATGATATATGTTCCAAGTATGTTCGGATTTTTTTTTTCTTGAGGGGGTTTAGTATTGTATTAAAAGAAGCTGATGTCTGCCTTCGTGCTATCACGCATGGACTACTGCAATGCTCTTATGGTGGGTCTTCCAGCTACACTCCTAGATAAAATTAAAAAAGCACAGAATAATGCGGCTCGCATTGATCTTCGCAAACTCAAATTTGACCATGCTAAAACACTTCTGTGAGGGTTGCATTGGCTGCCGGTCCGCGCTCGCATAGAGTACAAAATTGCAACTCTGTGCTACCGCTGCTTGCATGACCTGGCGACGTCCTATCTCAAAGAGCTGCTGACGCCTTATGTACCCACTAGACAACTCGGCTCATCTGATAGTGGCAAACTCTTGATACCACGTGTTCGCCTTGAGACTTATGAGGAGCGCACTTTCGCATTTGCTGGACCACCAATTTGGAACACCCTTCCTGTCACTCTCAGAAACAGCCAGTCACTGGAGTCTTTCAAAACTAATTTGAAGACATATCTAGTTCGCCAACACCTGCTGGGATGATGTTGTCTATCTAGCTATTATCTTGTGGATGTGTATTGGCCTGTGTTGTTTATGGTTGTTAGGTATGAAAGACTTAGAATGGGTATTCTCGTATATAGTTTTTGCAATGTTGCATTTTGTATTTCAATGTGGTTTATTATAGATTGTTTCATTTCTCTTTTAATATACTAGAATATGTACCACGCTTCGAGCCTTTGGGGATGAAGCGCAATTTTCAAATAAACTTTATTATTATTATTATTATTATTGTGAATATATAATATATTAAATATTAGTGCCTATTTGGACCGCTTCGCCTCTGTTATGGTTTACAAGACATTGTGACTGTGACAGTTATGTTGTGTAAATTCTTCAAAGTCAATGTTCGGCGAAGTACTTGACTACTGATGATCATAACCATAAAAAAACTTAATCTACTTTTAAAATAAGGAATATTCCTCGCCCTAAACAGTAAAAATACTTGTATTTAAAAATGTTATATTTATAATTCTTGTTCAGTTGTGCATCATGTACTGTACGTACTAAATATATATTTAAAGGTAAACATTGTGTAAATGTCCCTTTCTATCAGTGTTTTATAGTGAGTTATCGCACACTTCTATATATATAATTCGCCAGAAACTAGGGCACAACAAGACGCAGGCTATATATAGATACGCCAGAGCAAGCAAGGCGCAGGCAAACCCTCCTCTCCATTCCCTTGCCACCTTCACTTGTCAGCCAGCTCGCGGCGTATGCTAAGCCGCGGGTCGGCGTGAAATAAAAAGTGTGCCGCGATGTATCATGAAAAAAAAAAGGGGGGGGGGGCGCGCGCGTCCGCTATATTTATATTTAATATTGTTCATGAGAATGAAATAAAAAGTGTGCAGTGACGTATCATGGAGGAAAGGGGTGTAGCCAAAATTGGGATTCTTAAATATGCGTTACTTAAGTTCATGCTTTGTCAATTAAGTTTAGTAGATGGGAAGTTCACGCAATGATGTCGCCAATGTTTGGTGGGCTACATCTAGGTGTCGTCAATGTCCCCTCCCTTCCCTTGCCTGCCCATCGTTGGTCTCGAGACATACGCACTGCAGTGGAGCTACCGCCCCCCCCCCCAAATCCCGCACCACACTCGCTTGCCAGACATGCGCACACCCCAACAAGCTCGCGGCGTCGTATGCTAAGCCGCGGGTCGGCTATATTAATATAGTTCATGGGCGTGAAATAAAAAGTGTGCAGAGACGTATCATGAAAAAGGGGGGGGGGTGGTAGCAAAATTGGCATTCTTAAATGTGCGTAACTAGAGATCACGTTTTTGTCAAGTAACTTTAGTAGATAGGAAGTTCACGCAATGCTGTCGCCAATGTTTGTCGGGCTATATCTAGTAATATATAAAATGGTACATAGTATTTAGTTTAGCTTGCAGGCACTCACGAATCACAAAAAAGGCTGTTATTCACTTACCGACGTTCTTCATTTAATGGCGAGGGTCCGGTCCCAGTTACGCCGTTATTGTGAGGTGCTGCTGTATTTATCTAATTCCTCCCTTCATTCCTAGGCGTATCTTGTGCTGCCTGTGGCACAATGAAAGTATCAAATCTCACTCCCACACTTTTTTGTTTTGCCCGCCCCTGAAATGAATTAAAATTATAAATCTCTAGCACCCTTTTACAACACATTGTTTTACATCTGCTAAAAAAAAGATAGTTCTTATCATAATGCCGTATAGTGAACGATTATTTATTAAATGTATTAGTTTTGTCTCACACACAAACTCGATGAAATTGAAAGCTTGTGATTTGCGAATGAAATTAAGTTCTTATAAAATAATTCTAATGTTTATTTCTTTGAGGTCAATCGGAAATTTTAATTTGAAATTGAAGACATTTGGAAAACAATGATTTATGTTTAATTTCGCAATATTGACAACGCAATAAAAAAAAACAAACAGATGTTTGGATTTTTCTGATAAATGAGATTATGCTTAACAGTAATACTTAACGATAATATTTCTTAAGGCATTTGGGTAGCATAGATAAAATATTAACAACGCAATAAAAAAGACAACAGATGCTTTGTAAATAAGAGAACTATTATTATTATTCGTCCAGTGCATGCGAAGATGTCCAAGGCACACACTTTTTTTTTAAATTGTCCGTGAGTCCCATGAATTAGTGGTCAAGACGATCGGAAATAGACCAGGGTGCAGTGGGTCTTGTGTTCACGTCGTGACACGGCGCAGGATTTGGAATGTTTCATTGTGTCGATGTTATGGCAGCCTGCGGGGCTACATCTCCGGGATGGTAGCCTGCGGGGCTACATTTCCGGGATGGCAGCATGCGGGGCTACATCTCCGGGATGGCAGCCTGCGGGGCTACATCTCCGGGATGGCAGCCTGCGGGGCTACATTTCCGGGATGGCAGCATGCGGGGCTACATCTCCGCCTACCGTCGGACGCCCCATACATCTCCGGGATGGCAGCCTGCGGGGCTACATTTCCGGGATGGCAGCATGCGGGGCTACATCTCCGGGATGGCAGCCTGCGGGGCTACATCTCCGGGATGGCAGCCTGCGGGGCTACATCTCCGGGATTATTTCCAGAGTTTGCCTTCACTCAGACGGTTTGCCCTCCTACGCTAACACGTCCCGTCCACTCGGGGGTGCTTGTGTTATCTGCTGGGAATTGAGCTCCAGTCCATAAGCTTGGCGATTGCCTCAGTTTAAACCACTCGGCCAACCAGAGATCTAAGAATGTGGTTAAATATATTTTTATCATAAGCCGATGTACAGTTTAACTAATAGAGCAAATAATTAAATATAAAATAGCTATTGCTTCATTGCAACAAATTCTGTGGAAAATGCAGAAGTCCTAAGGACAAAAGGCTACACCATAATTGACAGTGGTAACTACATTAACACTCTTGTGAACAGGATTTGCTGTGTAGAAGGAAGCCTTCGATGCAGTCATAGGTTTTAAACCAGAGAATGAAAAGATTGTGCTGTTTGAGATTGCGAGGGGCGGAAAAAATGTTCATGCTCCCACCAAAGATACAGAAGGGCAGAGAAAAGAATCAATTGATGAGACGCTGGAGAAGACCTACGATGAGGCACCACGACATGATATTTAATATGTGATTGGCGACTTAAATGCCAATGTAGGGAAGAAAAAGTGTTTATGCCGAATATTGACACGGCGAGTCTGCATGAAGAATCCAAAGACAGTGTGATTCGACTCATAAACTTTGCTTCAGGAAAAGGGATGCCAGTTAGCAGCATTAAGTTTGCACACAAAAATGTACATAAAAGTTATTTGGAACTCACCACATGGAATCACTCACAACCAAATTGGCCATGTTCTAATCCAGGGGTCTCCAAACTACGGCCCGCAGGCCGCATGCGTCCCGCAAGGCCCTCTCATCTGGCCCGTGTAGACCTTTATGTCTAAGGAAAAAATTACGGAAATTTACGTGTAACCTGCCAATTTCATACACCGCTTACGTGGACGTTATTTTTTACCGAATTAAATAGAGGCGCTCAGTAAGTAGTGTGTTATTTTTTCCATCAGAATACTACATTGCAAAACCTTATTGTGACTCAAATAGTGAAAAATGCAAGCAAGTTTCGCCACTTTTCAATTGCAATGGATGAATCACTGGACAGTTGTTCCACCTCTCAACTGCTTGTGTTCGTTAGAGGTGGGGATGAAGACACGAACATAACACAAGAGCTGACTTCCCTACATAGCATGTACGACACTGTTACCGGAGAGGATATATTCAATGATTTTAAAAAAAATATTTGCTGATTATAACTTGGACTGGACTAACCTCAGTTTCCTGACTGTTGATGGAGGAAAGAACATGTGTGGCATAAAGGAAGACTTGGTTGGACAGGTGAAGCAGATGTGTAATGGGAAAAAACATTCTACAACCAATGTTCCTGCACTGTATTATTCACCAGCAAGCTTTCTGTGCTACATATGTGGACATTAGCAGTGTACTGAATCCTGTGGTGAAGATGGTGAATGAATTTAATGAGGTCACATGGGTTCAACCATAGACAGTATCGAGATCTGTTGAAAGATACAGACACAGAATCGCAAGATTTACCATATTACACAGCAGTAAGATGGCTTAGTTGTGAGAAAGTTCTGAGCTGAGTATTTAATTTAAGAAAAGAATTAGATGACTTCCTGGAAAGTAAAGGCAAGCCACGGGCATTACTGTCTGATGAAGAGGGGGTATGGATATTGGTTTTAGCTGCAGACATAACTAGACATCTTTTGTATGCGAGATCATCAAAGACCCCCAGCTGCAGTTTCAGCAGTGGTTTTCTGACATGGATTCAAATGCAGAAGAAGTAAGACTGTTTTAAAACCCATTTGAAGCAGACGTGGCCAGATGCCCAGATGAATGCAGCTGGAGGTCATTGAGTTACAAGCAAATGACCTCCTTAGAGACAAGTTCAAAGAAGGACTGGTGGGTTTTTACCAGTTTTTACCCAAGGAGACTTTCTTTATGTCAAAAATTTTACATCAAGATACCTTTCAATCTTTGGAACAACATACATGTGTGAACAAACATTTTTTTAAGAATGAAATACGTAAAGAACAATTCGAGAACAAACTTGTCCGATGATAATCTCAGGTCACTGTTGCTGTTAAGGACATCAAATCTAAAGCCAGAAATGTCTATTATTTTGGCATCCAAGAAACAATTTCACCATTCCCACTAATAAAGGTGTTCGTGTGTAATGTATCAGTGTGTTATTAAATAATAACAGAACAAAATATTATTAAATAAATAATTAAAAACAACATCCATGTTTTAATTCTTTTTTATGTGGCGCTCTAGCGCGTATTCGGCCCCCGAACTGCTGTTTGATATATATATATAGTTAATGCAGCCCTTGGGCTGAAAAGTTTGGAGACCACTGTTCTAATCGATCGGAGGCATGGATCAGACATACGAGACGAACGAAGCTAAGTCAAAGAGCAGCTGTAGACTCTGACCATCTAGTTATAATATTTAAATATAAGCAGAGAATAAGCATAATACACAATGGTCGAAATCAAAGAGATAAACATACCACCAACCGACCCAATAAATTGACAGACTGGTACATATATATCATTAAAAAAACTTCACCAACGCCAAGTGCAGTAGGAAGGGTTGTGTGTGTGGGGGGGGGGAGGGGGGGGCTGTCTTCCCCATGCGGAACTTTCTTCCCTTTATATTGAGGTTTTGTATTTTTAGCCAAGTGCAAGGGGGGGGGGGTTCGTGAAAGGGGGGTGGCAAAAAATCCTGTCCCGATCCGGGCGGCGTTTACCCTATAACGCCACTGCCAGCGCCCATTTTGGTTATCTCAGCATGCCGCCCCGAAATCCAAGTTAAATTATTTCCATCCCTGGGCAAGCTCCCCCCCCCCAAACTCTCGGGATCGTACCACCTACTATGACAACCGTTGGTTTTAAGGAACGTCTTTTCCCCACAACAATATTACAATAAAAAAACTTTTTTTTTTTTTAGCTCCAAAATTAAAATATTGCTATTTGTTATTTCACAAAAATAATTGCTTCTGCGTTGTTGATCGATCTTTGAATCATGTAAGTATGAGGGATTTGGATTGAGATATGAAATCTTTTATGTCAACAGCATCGATTTTTAAGGGGTTGTTTTTTGTTTTTTGTTGTTGTTTTTTTGCTTTAAGAAAACGTATCCCAGTTTTTGTTTTACCTAGACGAGGATCGGTGTAAGTTTTAAGAAAACAGGATATTATTCACACAGACTACGACGAAACCTCACGCGCATGCATCGTTCTCATTCCCAGTCAGAGTCTGTTTTAAATGTTAATTTCTTTGTCACACAATCCATGACCTTGTCAAAGTTTTGAAGTAATAGTACCTACAGCATTTTTTTGGGGGGGTCGCAGATGGATGCAGTCGTTGTTGTTATTTTGTTGTTGTTGTTGTTATTTTCAATTTTTTTTACTAGAAATAAACCGCCAAACAATGATGGTGGCTATTCGTGAACTTCCCATCTACTAAAGTTACTTCCCATCTACTAAAGTTACTTCCCATCTAATAAAGTTACTTCCCATCTACTAAAGTGACTTCCCATCAACTAAAGTTACTTCCCATCCACAAAAGTTACTTCCCAATCTACAAAAGTTACTTCCCATCTACTAAAGCTACTTCCCATCCACAAAAGTTACTTCCCATCTACTAAAGTTATTTCCCATCTACAAAAGTTACTTGACAACAACGTGACCTCAAATAACGCGTTTTTATAAGAATCCCAATTAGTCCTAACGTCTGGGGACTTTATTTAGCGCCCCGTTGAACACAGTGTTACAGCCATACCCACCTAGATAAATTACTATTAGCTATTATTATTATTTTTGTTGCTTTTTTATTGCTGTTGTTTTTTTGTTGCTATTATTAATATTATTATCATTATTATTAGTCCTACTACTATTTAAATTATTATTATTTTATTTGTGTGGACTTGGCATAAATTGGATTTAAGTGTTGAAAAGGATTAATGATAATGATGTTTATTTTGAATTTAACACACAAAAAATGCCTGAATAATTATTCATATTGATAATTGATTGTCAGGGAATCAAGACAGTCATATGTTGAACAATCACGTAACCTTAACACCGTAGGCTGTACACATACAATCACGTTAACTTAAAACCGTAGGCTGCACACATACAATAAGTTTACCATAACACCGTAGGCTGCACACATGCAATAAGTTTACCATAACACCGTAGGCCACATACATACAATAAGTTTACCATAACACCGTGGGCCACATACATGCAATAACTTTACCATAACACCGTGGGCCACATACATGCAATAAGTTTACCATAACACCGTAGGCTGTACACATGCAATAAGTTTACCATAACACCGTAGGCCACATACATGCAATAAGTTTACCATAACATCGTAGGCTGCACACATGCAATAAGTTTACCATAACACCGTAGGCCACATACATACAATAAGTTTACCATAACACCGTGGGCCACATACATGCAATAACTTTACCATAACACCGTGGGCCACATACATGCAATAAGTTTACCATAACACCGTGGGCCACATACATACAATAAGTTTACCATAACACCGTGGGCCACATGCATACAATCAGCACGCTAAAAGTTTGGTTTTTTTTTTGTGTTTTTTTTAAGAGGAAAACTCAAAAACGCGCATTGCACAGGGAATCCATTTGTACAGGGACACCCATGCGAACAATTTTTATAACGATCTGAAAGCGGAAAAGCGGAAAAATATACGGACACAAAAGAAGACAAAACCGGTGTTACTAAATCTCTTTTGTAAAAGACTAGCATAGGAACATTCCAAGTTATGGGGCGAATATTAGCTACAAAGAGAAGTGTAAACCCCACCTAATTCAATTACAAAACGATCTTCATAGAATCCTATAATAATTAACCCATCCACCCAACCACCTGCACCCCCCACCCACACACACACACACACACACACACACAAACATACAAACACAAATGTTTAATCTTAAAAATCCCACAAACTCATTTTAGATGTATAGACTTTACCCCTGCTAAGGTGTTTACGCAAAGCATTACCATCTAAACCCTCAAGTAGCCCCGAGGGAATCGATAGCTTATCTTAAGGCGTTGTAAGAGTTTAAGGCAAATAGCTTAAAGTGTAAGTCACCGTGAATGTTTATCTGTTGTTGTTGTTGTTTGTTTTTTTTTTCAAATCCGTCTAGTCAACAAATCACGTTGTTGGTCTTTTGTTGATGAAAACCTCCTTAAGAAATCTTTTGGATGCCCTAGCACAATGGTTTCCAACCCAGGTTTGTGACCCAGCCATCGGTCTATGAGATCATTCCTCATTCTCGAAAGCCGTAAACATAAACGTATGTAATACAGCACACATCAAATGTAGACCATATATATATATATATACGTGTGCAGTAATTTCGTGGTTAATATAACTTTTTGTCCAAATACTTACATGACGATTTAGGCACATCGACTTTTAATATCTAAATACTGATGGATGACGACAAAGATGTCTACTTTTCCCAGGCCTGCCACCTGTCTGACCACCTGGCTGGTCACCTTTCTGGCCACCTGCCTAATCAACTCCCTGACAGCATTCGGGGCCAGCTGCTTGGCCACCTGTATGGTTACCTGTCTGGAGGCTGCCTGGCCACCTGCATGGTTATCTGGCTGGTGAGTGACTGGCCACCTCCTTGGCCACCTGCCTGGCCACCTGCCTGGCCACTTGCCTGGTCACCTGCAAGCTCACCTGCATGCTCACCTGCAGGGTTACCTGCCGGGTGACTGCCTCGTCAGCTGCATGGTCTTCTGCATGGTTACCTGCCACCTTCCCGACCACATGTCAGACATGCCTGGGCACTTGTCTGGTCACCAAATACGACTTCCCCCCCCCCTGCTCACACGTGTTCAGAAGGTCGAAGAGCTCACTTCGGAAGAGGAATCAAGTAATATGTTCTTAAACGCGCCTCTTGATGATAGCAGACGATGATAGACAGGGAGGCGACATTGGCTTCAGGGGTCATGAACAACCAGATTGTTTTCATGTGTTGTCTGTATGTTGGATTTTGTTTTTAGGTGGGCGGGGGGGGGGATATTTTTGTTTGTTAGTGTAATTTGAATAGTTTTATAAGAAAAAGTATGTTATATTTAAAAACTGACTTCAAACCTCATATTATTTTTTTTTATTTATTTATTTTTATTATATAATTTTTTTGTTTTTTTTTTCCCCCCCCCGGGGGGGGTTGGAGTTTTCACAATCCACAATCCAGATAAAGTAAGTGTCAATGGTTCAAATATATTTGTAATTGAAATCAAGTCATTAGAAATAAAAACACAATTTTTGCGGGTAAGAATTGGTAATCTCCTCTCCTGCCATATATCCTTGGATATCTTTTTGTTGCTGAGTAAGCTAAATCCAAGTCAATTGAAATACGGCACAATAAAGACATCTCTTCCTGGTTTGTTTTTCCAACGTGATTTCCATAAATCAGTTGCAATTTTTTTAATAGTTTTTTTTTCTTGCTTTTGTTGCTGTTTTTTTTATTTGTTTTGTTTTCTTTATTTTTTTTTCTTCATGCCTTTTTTTAAATATTTTGTGTAGTATTGCATATTACATAATGGCCTACTTTCAATTTTAGTAAAACAGACTAGATTGCCCGTGGTTGCCGCCTATTTTTATCCCATTGGGTTGGTTCCAAAATCATGTTTGTTGTTTCTAATCTCGATTCCAGTAAGTCGGTAAGGGGTCAATTAAAACAGGCCCAACTATGGAGTTTTTAAAATAAAATGTACACTTTTACTCTGAATAATATCTTTCCTCTCAATTCACGGTGACGCCATCCGATCCATGTTTACTCAACCAAACCATGACAACAACAAATGATGTGAACGCGGAAATGATATTCACCAACCCAATTTACTGTTAATAAAAAAGTTGTGTTTTTTTTCGTTCGTGAATGTATCCCATTAAGAGAACAATAACTGAAGTCACATAGACTCTCCTCATATTCTCTATTGTGTTACTATTTATTGAAGTCAATGGCCAAGAGTTTGTGGAAACAAAAAGACTGGCCTTTTTTTTTTCAAATGTTTGAAAATAAATTCATTTTATTTTAAGTTAATAATAAATAAAAATGGTACATTGTCTGGAAGGTAAGTGTTAATTTTAAAAATATAACATCCTATTCTTTTATTTTAAAAACAATTCAAATTGCAGTAATTTCCTTGACGATCCCATTACAGTAATTCGGTTGATTAATGCTCGAGACGTAAATGTTTGTTTGGGTGTTTTTTTTGTTGTTTTTTTTAAATCCTTTTACAGTGTAGGCGTTGTGCCATCTCGTAACCAGTCGTGGTCACTTCAGTCGCGTTAATTAGACGAATCCTAGGGGTTGTTGTTTTTTTGTTTTTTTGTTTTTTTTCCGATTTCCCTTTCCCAGCGCTGGACTGCCATTCACGTTTCCAAGTTGTTTACTACTGTTAACTTAGTGATGGATGATCACTTCCGGCTACTCGGTACGTTGGTGTCGTGAGGGGCCGTGTAAACCACGAGACTTGAAAGGCTGACAACCGGGCGATGGAAACTGGTCTTACCCCACTGCTGAACAAGAAATTTCCTCCTCCGAGAAGTGAATATATAGGCGTTTCTTTCTGAAGAGGCCGAATAGGTCACGGCCATGACTTATTGCGTAGTTGAAATGTCCCCCACCCCCCACCCCCCGCCCCCACCTTCCGTGCGGCAGTGACGTATTGAGAGAAAGTGGTCCTTGCAAACACGCGCCGGTCCGCGGGCCTTACGTTGTCCGTCTACCGCTGATGGCCAAACACTATGTTGTAACGTTTATTTTTGAAATTCGTTTAAGCTACGTTATTGCAAGCCATTTGTCTTTTTACGGGGGCGTCCATTATTTACGTCAACAAAATAGGGGGGGGGGGTGAGGGTGACTGTTGTTGACAAAGGGGAAATAAAAAAGTGGGAAGGGAATATTAATTGACGTCAGTTATACTATTTTCTACTATTTCAATCTTAAATACTAGAATAAATGACCCGAAGTTATTGGGACAATAATGGTAGATCCCTTGCGATAATTTCTAACTGCTATTACAAAAACTCATCACAATTCATAACTTTAAAAAAAGTAATGATATTTATGTTTCTAAAATCATTTAGTTTTGAGAAGTATTTCTCTGCTATATATTATAGGCCTACCCTACTCCGTGTCACGCTCTAAAACTATTTTTTCCACCTCTAAACATGACCTTAAATTAATCAAACTAAATTATCCCTAATTATAGCTCTTTTGTAACTAAGGAAGTTAATAGAGGAACAATTACTACTTTAGAGAAATACTTTAGATTTACCCCTTTTCGTGCCCTTGAATTGCAATTTTTTTTCGGTAAAAATTGTTTAACAACTTATTTTAAATTTACACCAATAACAATATGATATAAAAATATTTTATATGATAGGAATTCGATATATATTGATATTTTCAGCAAAAATTAAACACATTTTTGCCTTTTTTAAAAAAATAATATATTAGAAAATCGTAAAACAAAGAATTGTTTTATCTAAAGAAGAATCTCGCAATGTTTTTCACGTCTAAAACAGATTTTAGTGTTCATATTTTTTTTTTAATTTAACTGGTTAATCTCATAAAATACACATCTCTTTACTTTTTGCAAAGTAAAAACAAAAGTATATTTTAATTTTTTGAAAGTAAATATTAACCAATCTCTATTTTTAAAAATTAATTTTTCAAGTGTGTAAAATGATTGGGTTTTTATAATCATTGGTATACTTATATAAATTTACCCAAGATCTGTTAACGCTATTGATTTTCTTAATTTGGTAAACATGTGTATATTTTTAAAAAGAGAATGTAGCATCTCTTTTTTCACATATGTAATACCATAGGAATTAACTATATTGTAATCCACGTAAAAATGTACACATCTTATTTCCTACCTCCGATATTTATTTACCCAGGAAAATTAATTAATTATCAAAATAATTCCTTTATTTTGAGACGTATATTTTGCGGCCTTGGGCCAAATAAACATACCAATATTTGTAAAAAGAGAATGTAACATCTCTTTTTTCCCAAATGTAATACCATAAGATTTAAATATATTGTCATCCACGTGAAAATGTATACATTCTATTTCCTACCCCCGAAAAGTATGTACCCAAGAAGGTTAATTATTTATCAAATTCATTCCTTTATTTTGAGACGTGTCTTGTGCTGCCTGGGGCAAAGTAACCAACCCCTCCCCCACCCAGATTTAAATAAATTTAGAAAATCTTCCACCGGATTGTAGTTCCTTCCATACCAAAACTAAAATAAGTTGCACTTCATATGGTTCGTTCTTTTTTGTTTTAGCTATAAGTGGATTAGTCAAAGCTATTTGGCTATGGATTTGCGCTGCACTGTTTGACTTAAACCGCATTTTTTTATAAGAATTATATTTAAAGGTTAGTTCTTATTACGTTATAATTTTAATAAAGGTATATTTTTGAAATTAAAAAAAAGGAAAAACTGTTTAAATGTTAAAATTTACACAGCTGAAATGTGTGTGTGTTTTATAACACTTTAAAAAGCAATCAATTGTATTTATTAATTTTACTTTTAAGAAGGGAAAATACATTATCACTTTTGTCACGCATGGTTATTAAATTTAAAGAAACCTAAGAGTTATGGACAAATAGGCTATTCGCACTATGACGTCATTTGCGTGATTATTTAGAACAAATTAATTTAAAATTTTATTTCGCAATATTAACAACGCGCTCAAAGACGCACTAAAATGACTGATGGTTGGGTTTTTCCGATAAATATGATTACGGTGTAATTCTTTGATCATATTTTTTTTTCTTATATAACTTTTAAACACTTATAAAATGCTTAAAATAGTTCCTTAGTTGATACTTTAAATGTAATTGTAATTTATAATAATAATACTTAAATGTTTATTAAAATAAAAGGGGATTTAAAAAAAAATTTTACGCATGTAAATTTATTCGTTTTCCGTCAAATAATAGAAAATAACTATGATTGTTTTTAGGATCCGAACGTACTTAAATTGTATTTCCCCTTTGGCGTTATGTGACCCTAGCTCATTCTTATATAATATATTTCTTTTCAAACTTAATCCACAAATATCGCTGGGAATTTCCAAAGACGTTGCCATTTATTTTTTTTTTTTTTTTACTTTTGGGGCTCCTGGGGCAACGGGATTAAGAGTAGAATGATGCAAACCTAAATTCAGATATGTGCTAAAATCTACTCTTGAATTTTAAATTGATCAACAAATTTCTGGAGACTATAGCGATTTAAAGGACGAGACTAGGCTAGGGCTAAAATCATACCATCAGGGGCATCAACTGGAATGAGTTTAGTTGATGTTGGGCTGAGGCGGAGCTACAGATGTACCTGATCATTGTTTTGGATAACTTTGGCGCTTCCCACCAGACGTCCGAAATGGCCCCTCCAAAATGGTCTGAAAGAAACACCAATTTCAATTATATGCCAAAATGCATCCCTGCATTTTGAATTAATCAAAAAATGTTCTATGCGGACCGTTGTCCCCACTTTTGCTCAAGAGTTTCCGCATCCTCAATTCCTGCCACCCCTCCTCCCCTCCCCTCGCTTCCCCTCATGCCAATCAAAACTGACAGTACGGTGTTGAATCTAGGCTTTTTTGCAAAATGATTACCTTGAGGCGCGCCACAGCCGGAGTGAAATCAGTTTATTTATTGGCACTGGGCGCGATGAGACCTCATGCGGACGCTTGAACAAATTCCATCCCCCGAGTCAATAATAAGTCTAAAAGAAACACTGAATTCAGGTATAATCTGAAATGCACCTTTTGATTTTGAACTAATTAAAAAATTGATTACTGCCTTACTTCCCGATAAAAATGGCATTATAGCAGACCCCTCCGCAACCCCCTTTTTGCTACGCCATTGACAGAAGCGTAGCTAGAGTGTTTGGCACCAGGGGGGACAATATTCATCCCTCTCCCCCCCCCCCACACCCGCTTTCTTTCTAAAACCCATCATCTCAAAGCTCATAATTTTTGGTGCCCCCTCTAGTCAGGCGCCACGGGACACCTGTTCCCTCTGCAATCCCCCAGTGGCGTAGCTAGGGAGTGCGGGGGGGGGATGCGGACCGCACAGGATGACACCATCTCAGGGGGGTGTAACCAAATTGAACAATTTCATAGTTGCAGAGCACACACTGGTCGGTCTAACCCGAATTTCATAAAAGGATAACCGATCACACGTGACGTTCCCCCTCATGGAACCAAACCAAATGCGTGCTTTATTCAGAGCTCAAGGTCGATACGTCAGAAATGAGGTGACCCTATAATAAGGTCAGAAAAACACCGTTTTTTACTATTATTAAACGCCGATTGAAGTGTTCGGTTACTTAAGTAAATGACAGGAAACTATATTTGTCTAAATTCTGAGAAATAAAACTTTCCATCGATAACAAATACGATGTTGTCGGACAATTCTAAGTATATGTATCGAATGTGTAAAAAATTAGAAACATTGTTACACTGTGGACTTATATTAACAAGAAGAAATCCATCGTGGAAATCAGGGGGGTGGGGAATGACATCATGATTTTACCGCACCAGGTGACACAAACCCTAGCTACGCCACTGCCACCCCGTTAAGCGCTACCCCTCTTCTGACTGGCACTGCCCTCCCCTCCCCTTTCCGAAACTCTGCCATAACCCCCCCCCCTCCCCCCCCCCCCCCCCCCCNAGCATTGTGGCGACATTGTGCCACCCGGAACAGACTTTTAAATTTGCCGTCCCATCCCCCAACACACCCCCCCCCCGGAAAAAAAATTTTGTTTAAAAAAACACTATATACATTTATAGAAATAGTCCTAGTTGGTACAGTGAAACCTGAACATAGTGATCATCGAAGTCATGCTGTCCCTGTTTTAATCGGCGAGGTGGTGGTGGTGGTTGGGGGAGGGGGTGTGGCACGGGCACTAAAAGCTCCCGAGCCATTGGGTTATTTTAACTGGGTCATGATAAAAGACTAAATACACTGTATGGACCTGAGCCAATTTTTTTCAGAGTTGAAATATCGCATAATAATAAGCAATTAATTATTATAAAATAAAATAAGAACTTGTTTCTTTTCATCCGTACTTTTCGTTACACTTAACCGAAATTCTGCTCTCGCATATCTTGAGAAAATTTTGATGCCCGTGACGGACAGCCCCCCCCCCCCTTTACCCTTTTCCCACCCACTTACGGGCCATCCAATTACTACGTTACTACGTACGCACTGAAGGGAAGGGGGGTTGGCGATTTTGAAGATTATGCGTACGCCAGGGTATGGCCCGGGGGGGGGGGGGGGGGGGGGGGCTCAGCAGCGAGTATATTTATTCAAAATTCGACAATAATCATCCTTAAATTTTGACAATCCAAAAGTAGTATATTTATATCTCGCATGCTGTTAAAATATCACGCAATGTTTTGTAGGCATTTCGCCATAATGATGCCCTGTGTTTGAATAAAAGAACTCGCTAGACATCGGTCAAATGGTCATCAGTAGTAGCAGTATTACAATAACAATCCGTCCGCCGTATGTTCAACGTGCGACGCATCTCTCCCTCTCACCCCCCCCCCCACTTCTTTTCGGCTACACCAGTGGCTCCCCGATTTCGTTTTAATTCCCGGCGCCAAAACCACATCCAAGTTTTCATCAGGCACCCTTTGCTAAATTCTCACAAGTACAATGCGAACTGGCGAATTCATCATCAAAATTAAATCACTGCGTACAGTAGTTACTCAAGTGTTTGCACCAAGATGTCACATTGAATTAAAAGTGGAAATAAAATTGTGAAAAGTGTACTATTTCGCGGCACCCCTGTGAGGAAGCCGAAGCACCCCAGGGACAGGGCCGTGGTGAGGAAATTGCGGCACCTGGGGATGGAGCCGAAAAATGGTGCCACTTACTGGATAGAAGGAAAAAAAATGTCCCCCGGAGCGGACAATTAAAAATTAACATCTTTTCTAAGGACGATTTTTGGCGCCAATGATGTTGGCGCCCTGTGTGACTGTCCTCTTCGCCCCCCATTCGCATGGCTCTGCCCGAGGGCAGAGTGTCACACAGAGCGATGCTGCGTGTATTATGGGAACCCCTGAGCTGGCCAAATAGTCGGTGGTATAAACCAGTGATACATTTCTTTTCCACTTTACAATTATCTCTACATCATTTGATTTCGTTTCCACTTTACAATTATCTCCACATCATTTGATTTCTTTTCCACTTTACAATTATCTCCACATCATTTGATTTCGTTTCCACTTTACAATTATCTCCACATCATTTGATTTCGTTTCCACTTTACAATTATCTCCACATCATTTGATTTCGTTTCCACTTTACAATTATCTCCACATCATTTGATTTCGTTTCCACTTTACAATTATCTCCACATCATTTGATTTCTTTTCCACTTTACAATTATCTCCACATCATTTGATTTCTTTTCCACTTTACAATTATCTCCACATCATTTGATTTCGTTTCCACTTTACAATTATCTCCACATCATTTGATTATGTTTCCACTTTACAATTATCTCTACATCATTTGATTTCTTTTCCACTTTACAATTATCTCTACATCATTTGTTTTCGTTTCCACTTTACAATTATCTCTACATCATTTGATTTCTTTTCCACTTTACAATTATCTCCACATCATTTGATTTCGTTTCCACTTTACAATTATCTCTACATCATTTGATTTCTTTTCCACTTTACAATTATCTCTACATCATTTGTTTTCGTTTCCACTTTACAATTATCTCTACATCATTTGATTTCTTTTCCACTTTACAATTATCTCCACATCATTTGATTTCGTTTCCACTTTACAATTATCTCTACATCATTTGTTTTCGTTTCCACTTTACAATTATCTCTACATCATTTGTTTTCGTTTCCACTTTACAATTATCTCTACATCATTTGATTTCTTTTCCACTTTACAATTATCTCTACATCATTTGTTTTCGTTTCCACTTTACAATTATCTCTACATCATTTGATTTCTTTTCCACTTTACAATTATCTC
>CAXITT010000478.1:0-30165 GCA_964033795.1 Lymnaea stagnalis | reverse complement strand
GGGGGGGGGGGGGGGGGGGGGGGGGGGGGGGGGGTTAGTAAATCAAATGTCTTACAAAAGGTACCAAACGTTCATTGTTTAGTAATTGAGATGAAGAAAGTTTTAGTTGTTAGAAATTCCAAATAAATTTTTTTAAGTTACTGCATTTGTTTGTAAATTCATGCTGTCTCAAGTTCCCTCAAATAAATCACATATTAATTTTAAAAAATATATTGTCACTATTTCATTCCTTCTTTTTTATACTATTTAGCTAAAATTTATTTAAAAATTACCTGTGTTAAATAGCCATACTAAATATTTAGATCTTTCCTATAATACAGTATTTTTTTCATTGTTTTGCAACCCAAGATTTTTTTTTATTAACAATCAACTGTTTTGAATTGAATTTTTTTTTTAAATTGATATTTATATTCACCTATTGATGAAATAGTTTAAACAAATAAATAGTTTCAAAACAAAATTATGAAACAAAATTAGTATTTAGATACAACTAAAAGTAAAAGGCATTGTATAAGCCATGCATGGTCATTGAACCCTAACGTTCAACTATCATCTTTTCTTTTGCTAGCCGGTTAAATGTAGGAAAATGCAAAACTAAATACATGAATGCGACAAAATGCATCCCATCATTTTGAATTGATCAAAAATGTTCTGGGCAGGTCCTTACTGAGACCTCTCTCCAACTTTTAATCTTACCAACAGTTTCGTTCGGTGCGCTCGATCTCTTCTCCTTCCCCAATTAAAGTGACCATACTGACATATTTTTATCTATTAAAAATTAAAGAAACAAACAAGAATATAAAATAAAATAAAGAGCGCTGGATGTAATTAAATGCAATGATTTATTTATTTATGTTTTGATTTTTTTTTAAAAAGAAACAATGTTACGGTTCTCCTTTAGTTTAGTATTAAAATACTTAGCTGGACCATAAAAATTCTAGGGATGAAACTAAGCTAGGGCTAAAAGTAGGCTGTAGAAGCTCATGTAGGGACAGTTAGCATTGATGGCAGAACAATAACCAACCTACGCTTTCTGGATGACGTAGATGGACTGGCTGGGAACGAAGAAGAGCTAGCCAACCTAGTAAAGCGTCTCGACAAGACTTCATCGTCCTTTGGCGTGCAAATCGGTGCATAAAAGACAAAATTGATAACAAAAAACACCATCGTTACTGAAATTAAGATCGGGAAGGAAAGATTAGAGACATGAGTAGGCAGCTTCCAGTACCTAGGTGAAATAGTCTCGGAAGTAGGCTCCAAGCCCGAATTGATGTCCAGGACATTTTCCAGACCACAACAGCACTAAAGAGACTCAAGAAAATATGGAAAGGCAACAACAAAAAACCAGCACCAAAATCAGGCTGATGCGCTCATTAGTCCTCTCCATTTTCTTGTATGCCTGCGAATCCTGGACATTAACAGCAGAACTTGAAAGGAAAATAAAGGCGATGGAGATGAGATGTTTCAGAAGCATTCTTGGCATCTGCTATAGAGACCATATATCCAATGATCAAGAGAAAGAAAGGATTCGTCAGGCCATTGGTCAGTACGATGACCTCCTGGTGACTGTAAAAAGTGCAAGCTAGAATATTCGCCAAAGAAATCATGCAGGGCACAACGAGAGGGGTGAGAAGAAGAGGTAGACAGAGAAAACGATGGGAAGATAACATCAAAGAGTGGACGGGACTAAAACTAGGCGATGCTGTGTGAAGCAGAAAACAGAGACGAATGGGGGAGGATAGTTTTCATGTCATCTGTGGCGCCCCAACGATCCAAGGACTAAGGGACATGAAAAGTAGGCTCAGGAAGCTCCAAGGCCAGAAGAAATTTATGGTTATGTATGGTTATGTATGGTTATGTATGGTTATGTATGGCGGCGGCGACGAAGTCAGACTGGTCCTGGACATCAAAATTCTTAATTTTGGGGCTAAAAGATGCCCCGCCCCCCCCCCCCCCTGAATGCCTAAAAAACCCCCCCCCCCCCCAACCAGCCCACGAAAAAAGTATCTGAAAGAAACTGGTCAAAACGCATAGGCCTAAATACTTTTCATAACATTACTTGAATGGTAGGCTATATACAGCCGTTCCTAGGAAAAGCGACGCCCAGGGCGCACTATTAAGACAATTTTGCCGCCCCTGTCTATGTAAAAGTACGTGGGATTTTAATCGTTTAATTCACTATTAAGGACCTATCTTAAGACGATTTTGCCACCTCTTGACACCAGGAGTTATAAGCCTTCTCGCCCCCCCCCCTTTGCAGGGCCCCAAGACTAAACGGTGGTGGGTTAGGGGCTTCGGTGCCTATCTGTGCCCAGGTCTATGTAAAAGTACGTGGGATTTTAATCGTTTAATTCACTATTAAGGACCTATCTTAAGACGATTTTGCCACCTCTTGACACCAGGAGTTATAAGCCTTCTCGCCCCCCCCCCTTAGCAGGGCCCCAAGACTAAACGGTAGTGGGTTAGGGGCCTCGGTGCCTATCTGTGCCCAGGACCCCCCCCCCACTGCTGTAAAGACAGCCTGGGTGTGGACGGGGGGCACTAATTGGGATTCTTATAAAGTGTGTTACTTGAATGGATCTTTTGTCAAATTTGCTCGATATTCCATTTTATAAAAGATTTAATTAATTTCAATGTAGCTGAATCCGTTGTTGATATTAATAATTTTTTTTTTAAAAGTTTATTGAATTGTATAACTGTATAGTCTACTGAAGAAGGCATCCAGCCGGAAACATCCGCTTTAATGTTTTGTCTTTTGTGTTCAAGCCTAAACATATCTTATTCCACGATTTATTTAATCGGTATAACTCTTACTAGATAGGGTTTTTTCGGGGTGTCGGTATTTGACACCGGTGTTACGAACACGTTCTTACCAAAGGTTCTTTTGTCTAGGGGTTATTATATGAACTACACAAACCAATGCGTCATAGAATAAAGTATCTTTATGAACCAAACTATACTGTCAACTGCCATTACTCAATCGCAACCAACTCTACACACCATACGTCATTTCCCCTTACCCACAATACGTCACAAAATAATAAGCATTTAATAGCAACCGTATCCGGAAATGTGTTGTTGTTGTTGTTGTTTTTTACTATATATGTAGTGCGTTCAAAAAGAAATTTGACGAAAATTTAAACGTGTGAACTGAAAAAAAAGAATCGACCAAATTTCCGCTCGATCAATTTTCCGTCGATCAATTTTCCGTCGACAAAATTCATTTCAAACAAATTCCCGGTAACCAATAGCAACATCTACCCCAAATACTCTCCAAACAACAAGCAATCACCAGACACATTCGGGTCCTTAACAACCGGGTCCTGGTATTTTGAGAAAATTATAAGTGGGTCCAAGTATTTCCACAAAAAAAAAAAAAAAAGATTTAGCGTCTCATTTTCTATAAACAATCTGCCCATAGACAATCTTACCTACACCCTACCTGTCGACATTTAAATAATATTCCTACCGGTAGCACTACAGACAGTCCTACGCCATACCCGTGGCTCTTTATTGATTAATACAATAATAATGGATTGAGAGAGGCCAACACAAAAAAAAAAAAACATCATCCTTATTATTACCTGAGATAAACCGTCACGCATGACGCTTGCTGCTTGACAGCTTTTTGTTCCCCTTAGTATTATTAATATAAAATATGCTAAGTGGGGTTGTGAAAAAAAAGCATACATACCAGAAGCAAAATATATATATGTATATATATATATATATAAGAATGAGCTATGCTGGCATAACGCCAAAGAACTGAAAAGAATTAAAGACATTCGGATTCTTAAAAACGATCATAGCTATTTTCTTTTTTTTTTTTACGGAAATCGAATAAATTTAAATGCGCAAAAAAATATCATATATCACTTTTATATTAGTAAAAGTTTAGGTATTATTATTAAAAATTGCAAATACATTTAAAGTAACTACTAAAAACTATCTTAAACATGCGTTTGAAAGTTATGGAAAAAATAAATATTGTTTTTTTTTAATGTTGATCAAAGAATTACACCGTAATAAAATGTATCGGGAAAACCCAAAAATCAGTTGTTTTTAGTGCGTTTTTTAGTGCGTTGTTATATTGCGAAATAAAATTTAAAATATTTTTTTCTAAATTAACACGCAAATGACGTCATAGCGCGAATCGCCTATTTTAGCCAAAACTCTTAACTTTCTTTGATTTAATAACCGCGCGTTACAAAACTGATAATGTATTTTCCCCTTCTTATAAGTAAAAGTAAAAATAAAAAATATAATTGATTTTTTTTCAAATTGTTAATAAAATTGGTTGAGGGTCACATTATAGATACGATAATGTGGAAAGCGCGCGGGCCGCATTAACACTAAACTTTGCTGTCATAAAGAGGGCCGCAAAATATCGTCTCACGGGCCGCGAGTTTGAGACACATGTGCTATATTCTCATTTAATAAATGGAAATATGTTTGACAATTGAGAAAATCAATGACGTTTTAACAAAAAATAAGCACATTTACATAATTATACCCATGAATATAAAAACCCAATTAATTTACACAAGTGAAAATTTTCAAAATAGAGATGGGTTAAGATTTTCTTAAATATATAAATAGATCTAGATAGATGACAGACAGACAGAAAGAGAGAGAGAGGGGGGGATAGAGATAGAGAGACGGACAGAACGCTTCGTGCAAAAGGTATCTTTTATTCTGTAAACTATATCTATAAGTATATATAGCTATTAATGTGGGTATTTACTTATATCCCGTATGCGCTTCTATACCATTTATCCGATTGCGATAAAAATTTTGTGAATTGTTTTACACACGTCCGCAATTTTTTTTCTGAATTATTACAAACATTTTACAATTTTCCTTTTGGGCCCGGGGCCCTACATTCTTTTTTTTTCTTTTATGAGCTATATTTAATTTCCGTAAGTATGCATCCCAAACCATTCATCCAATTGCGATAAAACTTCGGTAAGTTTGTTTCAGAAATAGGTTATCCATTTTGAAATAATACTTTTGGGGCCAGGGGCCCTAAATTATTTTTTTCTTATATGAGCTCTACAAATATAGGCCTAATATCAAACAGAGCTATTGCATGAGTGGATGCAATGAATCAAATACAAGCGACATTTCAGTTTGTGTGTGACATAATAGGCAGGTCTCTGAATTAGTAGGCCTACAACCATATTACAATTTTGTGTTTGGGGCGGGGCTATTTTTTTAAAATGTGAGTTATATAAATTAAATATGTTTTAAAACAGAGCTACTGCGTGAGTGGTTCAATCGCTACAAGTGTGTGAACTACATTTTGAAAAGCCATGTTCTCACGTTGACAGATGCATGTGGCCAGCTCGCGCGTCGAAAAACCTTCAAATTTATTTGTGTATGCACCAGACCGGAAAAAACAAAAAATATTTTCGATTTAAAATTAGACTTCAAAAACGTAATCTAAACACGAACACTTTTTTTTTTCTTTGAGTGGCATTGCAACGCATGCCGGGTTCTCGCTAGTGCATAATAGATTCTTAAAAGATTGTCATCTTTTATAAGATTGTCATCTTTTATTGGTTATTAAAGGGAGATTTAAATTTTAAATTAATCTATTAATAACTGTAACAGCTATCTCTTTCCTGTTACCGGAAAACGGAAGTTGTGAGATCGAGGCTGTATATTTTGATAGCTGATACTCTGATAAGTGATGGTGAATGAATTTTGCTTAGTTGGATACGAAGAAGAGCTTGGGGGAAAAAAGATCTTATGGTGGGCAAAGTTAAACGAAGTTGAAGAGGTTATTTTATTCTCATTATTTAATAAACTAATTTATTGTAACGTTAATTAGATTTTCTGTGTGCAACAAGACGCAGTCAATGGTTGAAAATGTCACTGAAATTAGTGGAGGATGTGATTAAATAAAGCAGGCCAAATTTAAAACAAAGTAATTTGGTAGGCCTAAATGACTAAAAACTTAGGTATAAAAAACATGTGAGTGAAGTATGACGGTAGCATACTTACGACTCAAAACAAGGGCCTTTACTACCAGACTCCATTCATAAAAAAGTGAAGTAATCACAACTGCAAACATAATTAAGAAACATTTCATTTCCCAGTGAAGAGTTGATTCAGCCTAGGCCTAGGCCTAACACATAACAGTTACTTAACACTAACTCTATAAAGGCACATCCGGACGTATATCTCCCGCACTATTTGTCCGGCGACCAAGTCACATGACCGCCGTAACAAAGTGGCGAAAGATAACTTGTCGGTCAGCCTTGTCACGTTGTCAGCGAATGATTCAAAACTATTATTAATTTTAAAATCTTTTACTCTGCCAAGTAATGTACTGAGTATCTTGAATGCAAATAATTAAATAATAGAAAAAAGGCCGGGCCTACGTACACCGCGGCGGTTTACCTAGCAAAATTATTGACTTTGGCCTGCGTACACCGCGGTGGTGTACCTAGCTAAATCATGGCTGCGTACACCGCAGGGATTTAAAGTAGCAAAACTATGGTCTTTGCGAGTCTTTAACTTTTTGGCCTAACCGGTACTTGTAGATTTAATGTTATACTCTTGTTCAAACTGAAAACTATTTCTGTAAAATTCGTTTAATACCTTGGGAAGATTTTGAGTAAGTTCCACACTTATGAGGCAAAGTACATGTAAAGCATTTCTTATTATTTTTTGGAAGGGAGGGGGCTGGGGGTGTAATGTTAAACCGTGATTTATTTTTAAAGTTAACCACATTATTCCCCCCTCCCCAAACATATTGAAATACAAATATATTTATTAATTGTTGAAAGTTTTATCATATGATTGTGAATCCTAATAGGCATAAAAAGGGTAGCTAATTTGAAATTATTCTCTCATGCCCCCCCCCCCCCCACCCAGTTGTTGTTTTTATGGGGGGGGGGGGCTTTAAAAATTTAATTTTTAAATATTACATTGTATGTGATCCCTCGGGGTGTGGTGTAAAAATGAATGGGAAGCCAGTGAATCTATTTTGTTAGCACAAAGATATAATTATGCCACACATACACTACGGGAAGAGAATCACATACTCATACATTGATCATGAAATCGTCAAGTTAAAGTTGTCCGAGGCATTGTCATTGTGATACCAAGCGTGTGTCAACACAAAACAGCAGTAAGATGATAAATACGAAACACTGCAGTGATTGTTAAAAGTCTTTTAACAATAATTAAATATCATTGATTTAGTTTTACATTGGCATTACACATTAGTAAAAAATGCTGGCGGAGGGGGGTGATGCAAAAGGTAAGTTTGTTGTGCGGACGTCCTTTGTGGACAACCCCATACAGAGCCGTGATTTGTGAATGCCCCCTTTTTGGTTAAGCCTCTGCCCATAACTCACCTCCACCCCCCACTCCCCGGCAAGGATCGATTTCTTAACAAAAAAACAACAAATACAAAAACATTGACATAGTGCAAATCATGTCCAAGGCCAATTGTGCAATGGTTTCTGTGAGAAAACGTCGTGTTTTACCCTGAGAATAACACATCCCATGCTATTCTGGAAACAAATTCCGTCATGAAAAGGATAAACGCAGACCTATGGCTTTGCTATACAGTTTGCTAGCGCTCCGCAATTTTCTAAAATCGAGGTGTTTTCAAAAGATTTGCTGTGAGACTGAGTGTTGTGAATGAACCTTTGATATCGTATGTACATTTTGCCAATGCATAAGACATAGTGAAAGCAAGATGGTTCAAGGTTGAAATACGACCATGCACATTAATATTCATATGGTATGAATATTATTCATACTGGTATTTTCTTTGGGTGTTCGTAAAAGTAAAATGTAAATATTCAACTACACGAAGAATGTTGAAATACAATAGAATATCAGTCACTTGGTATTCATAATGTTTCTGTTATACATGTTACATTGACATACACTTTACATGATCATCATGTATTACATGCGCTTTCAGAAACTTTAAGTTTGTTTTCAAATGTCTAAAGTCTTATTACTAAATTTACCGGTATTTTCAAAGTCAAAGGCCGGCAAACCTTGTTGAAACACTTATATATATACCGTAAATAAATATATAAAGTGTATTTAATATAATATTTAAACATATATTTAAATTGTTTAAATTGCTACAAAATATTTTAAAACTAAAATGGGAGGAAAAAACCTCGATCCCCTACTGAGAATTGATCTCAAACTATATTATCGCCAAGCGTCCACTCTACCACTTGACCACACAAGATCTTCTCTAACAAGTATATCTTAAAACCAGGCCAATGGTAAATTTTTGCCGCGGTGTACCCAGGCCAAAGCCCACGATTTCACTAGGTACACCGCCGCGGTTAACGCAGGCCAAAGCCGATGGTTTCGCTAGGTACACCGCCGCAGTGTACGCATCCACTTCGTAGAAAAAAACTGAAGTGAAAGTGGCTTGTAAACATTTTTGTTTAGTTTGTTATTTGAGTTTGTGTACCAGTAATCCATAAAATAAATTAGGGGCCAGTGTGGAGTAGGCAACCAATAAAAGTAAAAGATTTCATTTTAAATTGTTTAAGTTGCTACAAAATATTTAAAAACTTCTCATTAAACTACTGTTGCTGATGAACATGATAATTTAAATATAGTATAAAATATTTTTAATTAAAACGGGAAGAAAAAAAACGATCCTATCCCCGATATTGATCCTCAAATCATAAAATCGTCTAGCGACCACTCTACCACTACCAGTAGACCACTCAAGATCTACCAAACTGCACTTCGTTCGGAATTATAAAAACTACTAAGCCATCCAGCGGTCACGTGACATGCCGCCG
The DNA here is from genome assembly GCA_964033795.1 of Lymnaea stagnalis. Lineage (NCBI taxonomy): Eukaryota > Metazoa > Mollusca > Gastropoda > Lymnaeidae > Lymnaea > Lymnaea stagnalis. Next base: position 21,367 of record CAXITT010000478.1, on the reverse strand, counting down.
GACGTATATCTTGCGCACTATTTGTCCGGAGTGCCGGACGTCTAGACACTTTGTAATAAATAGGACAGAAAGGTCTAGACATCAACAAGGCTATTATCTATTATAATGAAATAATAATGGTCAGAACCAACATTAAAATTAAAAGCTGTAATAGTAGTGATAAACAGCACTTTGGTAAAATTTCAGAACATTTTAAATATATATACACAAAAAAACAGCTGTGTAGAACCTCGAGAATGAATTACAAAAACACCAAGATCAACTTTCTAGCTCTAGTGGCTCAATAGTTGTGAACTTTTTAACTAAGGACCTCAAAACCACTTTTTTACTGTAGCAACAGTGAGGATTGAGATAATAATTATCCTGTTTCAACTAAGAGAAATCGCAAATTACACAAAAAAGATGCAGGAAGAATAGTTGCTAAAGCCAAGAACCCTGAAAAACTCATTCCCCTAGTGCCCACCCTATCAAAGCAAGGGTAAAAGCCCATCAACAGTGCATCTCAGTGAATATAAGCACCTGGTTGACTATGACGGGCATGATTGACAGTGTGTAAACTGTCCAGTGTACAAATTAACCAAATGTGACTGCTTTATGTGCATCAGGTGCATAGGAAGACCTCATATATGTGAGGGCTACAGAAAGGACCACACAGAAAGATATTTATAATAAAGTAAAATATTTAGTAAATAATGTGTTTGACATTTGTGTATATAAACACATATTCAAAGAAACTGTTTTCTTCTGTTGACATTAACATTACAAAAATGTGTGTTACTCTGTAAATGGAATATTTTCAAAATTTACAATGCATTCTGATAAAAAAGTGGATATACATGCTGTTGATTGAAACAGAATAGGAAACCAGCTACACAGACCATATAGTAGTTTGATAAGTTCAGATGTGTGCATTAAAAAAAAAAAAATTTCTTATCTCATAATATCAATAAAATTTAAACTATTATTGTCATGTTGTTTTATCTTTTATATATTATTATTCTCTATCTTCTAATCTCCTTTAATTTGATGTGAAATACAGCTATCTTGCTTTAAAAAAAGTGTGTTCAAAATTCATTATTAGATAAGAGCACCTTAAAATATTTCCATTGGCCGAAAACTGGTCTGGCACAAACGTGAGAAATCCACTGGCATGAAAGAGCTAATTGAACAAAGACACTACAAAAATTATTATACTATACTTAACTTAGTATTACTTAGGGCTTCCTTAGTCTTAGGGTCTTATAAATATAATGGCATTTATATGAGTTTATAGGGTCTAAAATGTCTAATGTTTCTAATGTTTTCTCTATTCCTTTTTTTTATCTTTCAGATTTTAAAAACTATCAATTCAAAAACTCAGCCAATGAATTAAACACATTTTTAGGTCATCATAAATAATCACTTGTATACGATCTCTGTTCACCAGTGATGAAACAATGTCACTGGTGGACACTTCAAACCAGACAGAGAGTGCCATTCTCTTCAATGCATTTGTCAATGCTTCAACAACAGATTCAATTTTTAATGATACAAGCTCCACTTCATTTGCCACACCAGAGCCTAATGCATGTGATATCAGTGGACAATATGGAATTGTCACTGGCATTATTGCAGTTACCTGCATCATATTTGGGATATTGTATACCTTTTTTGGTAAGTTTTAATTCTTTCCAGTGAGAGCAGTCTAATTAGATATGCAGAGGTTTATTGAATTTATACTACTGGATTTTTGAATTATAAAAGACTGCTAATTGCTAATATTTGAAACATATAAAATTAAACATTTTTTTTTTTTTAAATTTCCATGAGATAAATAAAAATGCTACCATTACCACTTAGTCAGTTTGTAGTTGTTGAAGAGGCGATTGTATTTAATAACAAATTTGTATTCATCTAAAATAACTGACTTAAGGCCATTTCACCAAATTATTCTGTTCGAAGTTGTTTTTAAAATCAAAGAATATGTTGTAGGTCAAAAAATGTTATAGCTGAAATTAAGTTTTATACCATTTTGTTAACATGTAAACCACCTTTATGCAATAATTTATTTTTCGTCTTTCACATGCAAAGATGACCAAGGCAATAGTCATCTTGAGTTATAGCCTTGACTTGGGCTGTATTTTGTTTTAAAGTGAGGGAGAGTGCTCAATTCTTCAGCCTCACCCTCTCGTCCCTTTACGCAACTAAATTTAAAGCACTAACTTTATCTTCAAACCTTTTTTTTTTCAGGATACAGATTCTTCAAAGCCATTATGTTCCTCACAGGATTTATATTTAGTACCATCCTGGTTTATATGATCCTCAATGAATTCAAAATTCTACCCCCAGAAGGCACCCTAGGATGTGCCATTGGAGCAGGTATTCTCCTTGGCCTTTTCACTATGTTGATCCCACAAGCTGGACTTTTTTTAACAGGCTTCAACCTAGGTGTGGCAGCAGCTGCTGTCATACTTGTAATTGTGGAGCAGTTTGTACATCAAGAATCCCTGTGGATTCCCATTGTGATTTTTATGGTGTTGGGAATTATATTCGGTGTTGTCAGTTTAAAGTTCCAAAAGGCTATAACAGTGGTAGGGACCAGTGTGTTTGGAGCAGCCATAGGTCTAGCTGGTGTGGACTATTTTGTGGAGCTCTCTCAAATGGCACAGTACATCTGGGAGAGGGTTATTGCTGAGCATCAACAGTCACTGTGCTGGTTCAGTTGGCTGATGGTGGCCCTCTGGCCAGTCTTTGCAGTTATAGGTGCTGTCGTCCAGTTTAAAATCACAGGACATGGCTTTGACCACCGTTTGGGTATGTTGGTAAAAAAAACACCTATAGTTTATTAAAGTATCTCATTCCCAACTTCTGAGAAGAAAATATATTTTCTTACTGTTGTTAGACCAAGTTGTTCCTTTATTGAATTTGTTTATTCTTCTGTGTAAATAAAAAAAAATACTTACTTGGAATATATGAGGAATGGGTGGCTGGTCACTTATACATCAATAATTATTGGGTTTTTTTTTTTTTTAATTTGAAGGGGAAAAAATATTCCAACATTTTGACCTTTTCTCTTTTTCCTAAAAGTAAAATGACATATTTTTTCTCTCCTTTCTTTGAGTGTGAAAATATGATATTTATATTTGTTTTGTTTTTCTAACCAATATCTAGCCCTTAGAAGTCGAAGAGAACAAAATGCTAATTTGCAGCAAATGAGAGTGCGAGAAAAGCGAGAAACACAACAGACTCGATATCGACATTTATACCAAGCAAGGCGTGTGAAAGGAGACGTTATTTCACAGGTAAATATATTGTTGCTGTTGAAAGCAAACTTATTAGCCATGATGATTTCTGCAGATCAGTTAAAAGTACAATGTTGGTGTAGCTTTGCACTTTTGGCTTCTTGAATGTGCACCTAATGGATAAAATAACAATTTAAATTTTAATGATTATGTGTGTTGAAATATCTGCGTCTACACTGTTTTTGTTTTCGTCTACCCTGGCAGAACTTTATACAAAGTATTCAGCACAAGTTATCACCAGCCATGCAGAGTTTAACAGCTTTAAACACTGAGCCAAGCAATGAAGAGGAAAGCACTGCCACAACTACCTTGACCCATGTCACATGATGTGTTTCTTGTTTTGTGTGATCTCATGTCCTCATATATTTTTTTAACAACCACATTCCCTGGTGAAAATAAGATAGCTCAATAGTATAGCCTCAATAGTGTTTTTTTTTTTTAAATGTTCATGACATAAGCATAAATTTATACGAAAATATTTTTTGTGTGTATACAGAATCATAAGCTACCTTCGTTTTTTTTGTTCTTTTTTTTTTTTTTTCTTTCTTTTTTTAACTTTACCACTTGTTTTTTTTTTTTTTTTTTTTTTTTTTTTTTTATTTTTTTTTTTTTTTTTTTGTGTATATAGAATTTTATGCTTCTTTTGTTTTTTTTTTTTTTTTTTTTTTTTTTGCTTGCATTTTTAAACTGTACCACTAGTTGTTTTTTTTTATTATTTTGTTTTTTTCTAAATAGCTTTGTATAAACCTGACAGTAGAGTAATATTGTTTATTTAGATTTGGCACCTTCTCTAGTATTTGATTTCAAAACAGTTTTAATACTACTGATTTTTAATATAATAATGATGTAATAATTTAGAAACTTGCTTTTCATATTGTAAAATATTTACTTTTAATTAATAAGATATAACCATTTATTGAAAAAAAAATTCCTTTGGTGTTACGTGCTCTGGAGAACATTATTTGCTTATTAGACTTTTTTTTTTTTTAAATGATCTTTATTTTTTATTGTAACATTTTTTACAGCCAGAAAATTTAACTTAAATAATAGTTTTTGGCTGTTTTGAGAAGCTATGATTTTTCTATATTTTGATCAGTATTTAAAGTTGTGAAAAGAGTTTAGAAATCTCATATCAAATGAATAATCACTGTGTGGGTGTGAGAGAGAGACACAGAGAGAGGCTGCAGAACTGAAAAAATAGTATTATGGGGTAGCAGTTTTCTTTGATATCTTTTAAAAATAATATATAATAAAATCATTGTGTGTTCATTGAATCAGTTGCTTGGATTTCTTCTACATCTTTATAATTTCCTGTTGGAAATGAACATAGTGGAAGTATAAAGCAAGACTAATACGGATCTGGGGAGATTCTCTACAATGGTCAATGCCTGGCTGCCATCATGCCTATTCCAGTTTTGATCAGTCAGTTCATATGATTTGGCCCCCAATCTCAATCTACAACCAATAGTATTATTAATTTAATTTTTTTTTTCTGAGTGACCCTGGTTCATTTATATTTACATGGTATGTGTGTTGCATTTTGAAAAGATCTTCTAAAATGTATTTAATACTTAAGTGTAATGCAGAGTTATGCAAAACCTGTTGTTCAAATCACAGTTGTGCCATATCAGCCTAATTTTCCAGGTAAAAAGTTTCAGAATTAAAAGCAGAATGAACATAATTTTGTGAAATTGATTGGGGATATCCAAATATTTGAATAGCTTCAATGGCTAAGGTTTAAGTTGGTGACCCAGATTTCACCTGTGTGGCTTTTTAGGTAAAATTTCATCCAGATTTTTATTTTCACATACACTATTCTTCATTTAGACTTGGATTGTGATCAGAAAGCATTCCCCATTACTCCTTTTTTTTTTTTTTTTTTTAAGCTGAGAATTTACTTGCCAAGGTAAAGAGCAACTGTAAACTAAGCGTGAAGTGATTATCTTAGAAGCGGCAAAAAAAAAGTAAATCACCTTATATTACATGTTTGCACTCATTTTTTTTTCATCACTGATTTTTTCTATTTTAAAAAAACATTAGATAACACCAATTATTTCGAAATAGAAAATGTTTGAAAATGTGTATTAATTACTAGACCTGCTTCTTTCTTGTTAACCTTGGTTAAAACTGTGATTGGGGTTTATTAAATGTTCAACATTATGAGGCTATTTCACCTCAGTTTGTGTGGATGGCCTCTAAATGCTGGTGAATTGATTTGTGAAGTTTTCTTGGCATTGTTTGTAAATATACTGGACTTAATGATTTAATTATTTTTTTTGCTTGTGATAGATAAGCGCTACTGAGCATGGTTGTATATATGAACAACTAAAATAACATTTCCAATGCTTTTGAAATGGCTATGTAATATTTGGCTTTTGCAGATTTTTTTCTTCCCCAAGACAAATAGTACATGAAATCCTATATTTTGATACAACTAACATTCCCTTTCCACTGGTGAAATTCTTGTCATGTTCATACATATTCACAGTTGATTGTTTCTTTTTACAATATTATTTGTACAATTTTGAGTGGATGCATGAATAGGATTCATTGTTATTTTGATGACTTCATTAAGAATGCTCAGATTTTTAAATTAGTGTTACAAGTTTTTGGTACTAAATGTCGACAATAAGACATTGTACGAATAAGACAGCGTGACAGAGACAATTTCCTTTCAGAGCTAGTAATAAACACAATAGGACAGAGCTTTAGATATTAAGTTTTAGTCATTGCCTATTAGTGTAATTATTGGTTTCTGTTATCAACCTTTTTTAAGGAATGTTGTCTATTAAGAGAACTAACATTATTTTGTTTTTACTTAAGGAACAACTAAATAATATTCAGGATAGAATAAAGTAAAATGCCAGTTAGACCATTCTAGGTGTCTTTGAAAAACCCATTTCTGGAAGCTTTGGTTGCAGTAGATTCAAAAATTCTGTGACTCAAGTCATTTCTGTTAAAATAATTATTAATTTAAGAAAACTATCGTGAGCTGTCACAAAACTCTCGTAATACCCCAGCTGTAAGTATAAGACATTTTAAAGTGTATTTTTTACTGCAAATTTTATTATTTAATTTTGTTTCCCTCCATCCAACTATTAAAATATATTATGTTTCTTTTGTTGAAGGATCAATTCTTTATTTTATTTTAGTTGTTAAATTTCTGAAATAGCCGTTTTGTTTCTAATAAGATAATATTTTTGAAAATTAATTTTAATGGCATTTTCACCCCAGTGATTTTTAAATGATTGTTATGATTAATAGAGATTATATGTTTATGTTTTCTTATTCTCTTTTGAAATATCATAAATACTTAAATGACTGATTGAATGGTTGATGAGTGTGGTTTGCTGAAAAATAACACTTATTTATTTTACAGTTTATTTGGGGGGTTTTTAAGTCCTTATTTAACTGCCTGAGTATCACTGAACCCTTGATAAAAACACATTTTTAAAAATTTGAAGGTCAATTCATTTTTTAACCACCCAAAGAAATTAATTAAACCTGGTCATATGGCTCAATACATATATTATCATAAATATTTAACATCGACTGGCCAAATATTATTCAGCAAACACATAGCTATTTTTATTTGTCTCAAATTGGAATGAAATACTTCTCTGCCAATGAGTTTGGGTAAATTTAAAAATTGAAATGCCATACTCCTATTCCAGTTCTGAAAGCTGTTGTACACGAGCACATGCTAAAAAGCTGTCTACTCAATAAAGGATTTTATTCCATGATAGTGATAGACCTATTAAAATTCACTTTAGTAAAATGAAAGGTTGTCCCTTTTAATTTTAATAACTATTTTCTGAGACCATTTTTTCAATTACCAAATGTGTAGTACCAGTACTAGTGTTGTGTTTTTTTTTTTTGTAGTTGTACTCGGGCTGATTTAAATGTCTTTAATGTTGGGGAAATTTTGTACCATCCCCAAAAAATCAATCTCTAGTCTTATTGTCAATAACATCAACTAACTTATTCACTAATTAAAATAGCACCATCCATGGCAGCTGGCAATAATTAACTTTAGACATTCCATCTCATGCTTCAACAATGTATTTTGAAAAATCTTTACTTCAAATAACAAATCTCTAATATATTTTTTAAGTATTTTTTTTTTACAACTATTATTGAAATATGTAAGATGAGGGTTAAGTGGTGAGTTTACCCAAATGTGAGAAAACTCATATTTTTGGCAACATAAATAGTGAACATGTCACACTTGGCAGTTGACAATTCACTTTTTGGGGGAAAGTGACTGGGGGTTTTCTGCAGTTCTTTCATTACTGCCCAGCAGAATAAAAGATTGATCACTTGTGCATGTCTGTAAAAACATGATTTGTGGGGGGGATCTGTTTCTAGATCACTCTTAATGATTATTTTTATCTAAAGACTGAATTTAATAATAGACCATGGTGAAAAAATAATGATAAATTAGGTTGATTTTTTTTTTTTTTAAACTGATTGAATAGCAAACAAACAAAAAAGACTTCAAGGCTTAAATTTGAGCATCTTTGAAACTGCATCCACTTTAGATCCTCAAATGTGTACCGCCCTGGCAAGCTTGAGCTCTTTAAATCATGAAAAAACATCTTCATATGATCTCATTAGAAACATGGCAATGAACCCAGCAGTTTTCTCCCCATTGGTATATACAAGTAACTTTATCAGCTATGAGTTGTTTTCCATCAATAGTTTCTGTATTCATTTTTTAGCTGAAACCAAAGGAATTTTATTTTTTGTACATGTCATGGTAAACTGTTGTAATAAAAGGTTGGGAAAAAATACCCCCCACCCCCTTCTCTGTTTTGTTGTAATACAAGTAACATGATGACCTGGCAATCAAAGATTGTTTTGATGTAATGTAAATTATTTGAATTGATCCCTGATGACTCACTTTTGATGGAAGAATATAATTTATACATTTAAAAGAAATTATGTTTAATTGAATTATTTTTAATATCCAGTATATACATAATAAAATATTGTGAAAAATTAAAGCATACAATAATGATGTTTATAGAAAATAAAACATGCTAGAATTGTTATAATATTGTTCAAATGGATGTGTTTTGAGAAAAAGTACATTAAATGTCATTGACAATCGGACTGCTTATGCCTTGTGATACCGGTACTGTGTCCTGTTTTGAGGATGGGATGCTTCGCGGCTTGTTATCCACTATGGCGCATTTGGAGGTTCTTTTATTTTTTCTAATGAAGCCCATATAATGTGTACAATGTTAAAAAAAAAATCCATTATGAAGCTAATTTTTTATAAATAAAAAATTCAAGCTAAATTTTGGGAAATAAAAAGCAAATAAATGAATGGGCTCAATACCACTAGAAATTTCGAAATGTATATTCTGTATGAGCTTTGCCTTTCCATGGTTAACACCCAAAATTGAAGCTCAGAATCCTTCACTGTGACCCAGCCTTAAAAACATAGACCTTGTGAACTAACAAAATTGTGGGGGCAAGGATGACAATCTTTTGAACTATCTGATATATTAGTTAGGTGTATGATCATCTCAAAGCAGATTGTAAAACTTTTGCAGTTTTACATATAATTTTGTCTATGAATTAAATAAGTTATCTCATCATAATAGCTGGGTTTTTATTTTGATCATGAACTGATTTTTTTAAAAATTACTTTAAACATAATACCCGGTAATGTTAATAGTTTCCGTAAAGATAAACCAAATTATTAAAATTAACAAAATACAATGTAGGTAATCTTTTTTTTTTATTATAAAAAAATTAATAAATAACTTTGTGTGCAAAGTTTATTTCTAACTTTGTGTGCAAAGTTTATTTCAAGGCCTCAGTTGTTTTTGACAGACTGACATTGAATGAGAATTTAATGAAAAGAATAGAAAATTAATATTTTGATTCCAGGCAAACTCGGTAAGGAGTTGTCTACCATGTGTGAGGAAGAGAAAAAAAACTTAATCTGTTGGGATATTATTTTGAAAAAGCTTTTCATTAATAATATGGGATAAACATATAATTCTTTGCAAACCTGTGACAGATATTCTTGGATAAGACCCAAGGAACCCCCTCACAAACCTAAAAAACAAAACCACAAAAACCCCACTCTGTCTCTCTTTATCAAAACCTTTAGAAAAGCTAAACTTTACTGTACCAGACATGGTCTGGTCTCTTTCAATTTACACATTAAAACTGCCACATATAGAAGTATAAAGTAAAAAATAATATCAGTGATTTACCATGGACGTAATGATATATACACAGATAATTGACAGAGATTGAATAACTGCTAACCAATCATACCAGGTGTATTACTGCCTTAGTCATTTTGCAAAAGATAACAGTCCAATGCTTAAAATTGGTTTTAAAATTAAAACAAATAAAAAAAGACGTCTTTGTATTACATTGTGTTCCTGAACAGCTACTAAATTTAGCAATAATGATAAGATGATGAATCTGTAATTTTGGGGGTTAAAATTTTAAATTTATCATTTAAGTTTAAGAAGATTGATTACTTAAGTTATTTTAAGAAATTAGTCATTTTAAATTGATTGAGTATTAAATCTGAATATGGATTTTTGTACAAGTTGTTTTTTTTAAACTATTTTTGTAACGAGGCACAGAAGGTAGAAATAAATTGAAATCTCAAACTTCTATTGCTTTTTAAATTAATTTATTTAAAAGTGAGTTTGAGAGGATTTTTTTTTTGTTCCTTCTTAACATGTATGAGCAAAAAATTTTCTAGGGTCATTTATCAGAGGTAGATGACAGTAGATCATCAGGCTTTTGTAGAATATTATTCCTCTAATCTCTACCCATTGTTTTAATTTGGGTTTCAATCATTTTTTTTTTTTTTTATGTTTCTCATTTACTAATACTAATAACAGTACAAAGATTTCCTTTTTAAATAATAAGAAAGAAGATAAACAACATAAGGAAGTATAAATATATTTAAATATTAATTAACATATTATTTTCTTCCCCTCTCGTTTTTACCTGCGTTTTTACCTGTTTATCAAATGTTTAGCTTGTGTTAGGAGTAATGCAGCAAAAAGATTCAAAAAAAATTAAGTTTAATTATTTTTGAATTGTAAACCTCTGGAATGCCAACAGCTGGATTTTTTAATAATAAGAATAAATTAATCAAAGTTTTTCTTTAGTTGATGCAGGGAAAACAGCAAAAGCTTCTTAGTTAATCTTGACTTAGTTGTGTAATAGAATAAGTGAGCAAGACACAATTTTATTTGGTATATTTATAAACCCTATCAATAGTTCACGAATGTTTTGTCACAAACATGATTCATTAAAATTAAAACTTACAATGAAATATAACAAAACTATGTGTGGGGACACAAAATTCCCAAGCACTGACTTAACATCTTCTTTTTTTTATCTAACAAATTCTGTAATGACTTAGTAGGAAACAGACTTGTTCACAATCAGTAGATATCCATATATTATTACCTGGTATAACAATCATATAATATTTCTTTTGTTTTGATTTTTTTTTTATTAATGTAAGCATGTTAGTGCATTATTTCACTTAAATAACCTCTTTTAAAAATTTGCATGTGTCATCCCTCCTGATTAAAAAAATTGAGTTTTCTTGGGCTACATTCTTTTCAAAATTTTTCTGTTTAAAAAAAAATTACAGGAACATACTTAGCTGTCAAATCCAACACTAAATTGTTGCAGATATTTGCCTAGAAGTTAATCCAAAATCTATGCTTAGATATAACATGCTTTCAAAAATCAATAGCATAGTTGCAGCTTTTGTAATAAATAGATTATATATTGGTTTTATATGTAGCCTGCCTGAAAAATCAAGAAAGACTATGGTTCATTTTTCTGCAATATTTTCATTTTACGAAATTTAACAGAAAATGTGTTAGTTAAGTTAATCGTGTCTATCCTTTGCTTCTTTTTGTAAACATTGCTCCACTAAGCTAACATCTAATTAAATTTTGATTTTTCTCTGCTGTTCAAAGTTATATTTTATAATAAATCAGTATTGGTCCCCAGAATTGCATCTCTTAGATATTTGTGTAGATCATGAGATTTTTTTTATCATTAGCTGACCTGTTGGAATGAATGTAATTTCAGATTTTTATTTTTAGCAGGAATGTTACATCATTATTTCTGGTTTGAAGATTTTATTTATGTAATTTTGACTTTCCAAAAATAATTTTAAATTAAAACAAATATAATTTAAGATTCAACGCAGAAATAAAAGGAAGTAAATCAGCCAGAAACAGGGCATACTTTAGTAGTCAGAAAATACTCAAAAATAAAAACATTACAAGAAAAACAAAGAAAACTATTTATAAAACTGTAATCAGACCAGTTGAAACATCTCAAGTGAAACTTGGACCCTGACAAAAACATCTGAAAACCTATTAACACATTGGAGAGAAAAGTTATCTGGAAAATATATAGACCAAAAAAGGATGAATATGGATAGAGAATAAAAACCAACCAGGAATTATATAGACTATATCAGGATCTCATGCTAGTAGCAAAAAGGGTAGGCTACACTGGGCTGGACACTTGGAAAGAATGCCAAATGACAGAGTGAAGAGGGTACATCACCAAAATGGCTCAAACGCAGACCTAGGCTTAGATGGATGGATGTGGAAAAAGAACTACAGCAGCTGGGAATCCCAAGCATGGAAAAGAAAAGCATCATTTAGATCTGAGTGGAAGGAAGTGGTGAGGCAGCCCAAAGCCCAAATGGGTGGATTTCAGGCCTTGTATTATGAAAATAAAGTGACGTTGGAAGCTTTCCAACCAGTTTAGGTGCATATTGATTAGTGGTGATAGAACAGCAGGCTATAGCCTACCCACGAGGCAATCGTGATTTATTTTTCAACCTGGCACTCATGCTACTTAAGCAGGTTGGTTAACTGTTGATAATAATTGAAGGTCTGCATTCAAGCTGTGTAAATGAAATAGTAGAACATACCTTGTTTGACTATTTCATTAACTGTTGATACATATATACTATTTTCAGTTTCCATCAAAAAAAGCCCTTAAAGCATTTGTTTGAGAAATCTGGTATCAGTCTAGACATGTGCTAATTAATTAGTGAGTGCAGTACAGTCAGTAACATCTAATCAGCCAAACTTTGACTCTCAACGTAAAATAGGACTACCAGCATAACATACAAAGCGTTCAATAAATTTTAATAACAATTTTAATGTTTAAAAAACAGAATAAAATATATATATATATAACTAGAACTCAGTTTCAAGGCTCATGGTTTTCCATACACACTCATAACAGAAAAACAGCAGGCACATAAAATATTTAAAATGACTTCATCATTGCAATTATTTGCTAATCCATTGATGTTAAGTGATGTCCAACTAGGCCAAAATAAGAGAATAGTTTTAAATGAATTATTGTGCAACATCTTACAGTACCGGTAATTAAATCTTAATATACTTGTACAAGAAAATTATGTTTTAGCACACATTTAAAATTAAATGTACCGTAGTAGCATGCTGCTTATTAGATTAAAAATAAAATGTTAAGTTTATTCTGTTTCCAATGCTAATTTTGAATAGTTTATATGTTTAATAAACTCATTATTTCAGTTAACTAATTGATAAATCAAGGTAGATTGGTAAAACCCATTTCAAACTTTATAGGATGGATTCTTGTTACAGAAAATGCAGCTTTCATTACCCTGATTAAAATATTTTTTAAAAATAATTATGAAACGGGAAGAAGAAAGTAAAAAGTGATTTCATTAGATTTTAGTAACCACTATATACAAGAAAATTTCATTTATATTCACATTTTTAATCAAGTTAGGTCATTTAAATGCAAAGTATTTTAGATTGATGGGATGCCTTTAAAAATAAGTCCAACATTTATCATGCTTACAAAACAAAAAAATTTAAGGAGCCTCAGATTTGAAAAAAAAAAAATTCTTTAAGGAAAATGAATTAATTTCCAACAACTAAACAGCACTGAACTAAAACAGGCTACTGTTGCCTTGCTTTAATTTTTACAGTGCAGATAATTCTTTTTAAGAAATTAAGGACCCTCAGCAAGCAAATTGTTTCCGTAATTTTCCATATACATTTCAATTTTAGGCTGCATGCGCACAAATAAAAAAGGTTTATATTTAACGTTAGAAGGTGTTCACTTCTATAAAGCAAATTACTTAAATAAACTGCATTGTAGAAGAAATAATAGAAGCATAAATAGAAGCATTAAGTACAATATAATAGAATTAACAATGAGCTGATTTAAATTAAATTTATACTAAGCTAACTACATCCTTTTCTGACAGTCAAAATACCAAGTAATTATTAAAAAAACATATAATCCAAAATGAAACTGACCAAAAGAAGTGACTCACAGGCGTATACAAAAGTTACAGAACATTTGCCATGTGTCACTCAATGCTTCTTTCAGTGCAACACTAGATCCAAAAAATACATTCCATCAAAATGTTTCAAAACTATGATTTCTGAATATGTAATTATAATTTAATATACATTAATGAATTAATAAGTTTATAACTGCCACAAACTTCAATATAAAAACAGGAATGCCTATTACTATTACTTTGATCTTGAACCGGTTAAAAAATTTTTTACAACAAAATGAAAATACATAGCAAAATTACTTGAATTATTAATGATTGATAAGAAAATAATATTTAGAAAATGTCTATAGCTTTCAAAAAAATATTCATCCCATTCACTTCAGACATTCATAATTTACATGAGATTGATGCATAGTGTCAGTAGGTACATACATTTATCTAAATTTGATCTCTGAACAATGAGGGGAGAGGTGAATATTACCAGCTAGAATAAAAATTATTTCAAACAGCCTTTTAAAATTGTTTTTTCGATAACTTATGGGTGGGGGATGGGCGTGGTATGCACGCCACACCCTGGAATGTAAATATGTACATAGTGATTGCTTAAATCGGTCATTTAAAGGACTGCTTGAGCCATTTCAATATTGTCTGACCAATGTTCATCCGTTAAAAATTTAACTCAAAATATTGACCTTTAGTTTAAACAACTCTAAAAATTATACTAGCATTGTTGATTCTTTTGATTTGCAGTATTAAAGGTGGATGTAACTGCAAAAGTGTCATTGTTTCAAACTAGCAACACATCACAATCTTTAACAAACACAAGAACAAAGACTTGACTATCCAAACTGATCTCAATGTGAGCTAACAATAAAAGATATTAAATTTAACAAAAACAGGAAGTTGTAGAGACAAAAGCTAACTAGGCCCTCCCCAGCGTACTCTCCCACCCCCACCCACCCGACTAGCACAATCATTCGACCGCAAAGCAGCATGCCGGAAGCACTCCGCCGCTGAGACAGGCCCATCCGATTGATTTACCAAACCAAGTGGGGCAATCTCAACCAAGGAGCTTCTGGTCGGTAGGTTGTGTTGCCCCTACAACACCAGGGCGCAAAATTTCTAAATAAATTTAATAACTAAATCCTAGCAGAAGATGTCATGCACACTGCTTTCACATTCAATTTAAAAACATTTTACTAACACCACCATAGCATCATATTCTAAATCCAGGAGAGTGTCGCAGAGGTAACACATAGAATAACTGTCGCCAAGGATGCAAACAAAAACACACTTGAGTTGCCTCCTTCACCTGAAAAGAAACCAATAAAAATTGTTGTACTAAGTTTTTTACTTATTTTTAGCCCTTAAATTTTGCATACGGATAATTTTTTTTTTTTAAATTAAATATAATACCATACAAAATAATATGTTAACAAATTCCTCAAATAAACAAAATATTGAAGTAGCAATGGATAATACAGTTTCTAAAAATTACTTGTAGTATAATACTCAAGTCATTATTGTATCATTAACAAACATAATTCATAAATATTGGCCTTTTTGTGGGATGATTTTGTTATTGGTTTTAAAAATGAAGAAAATTATCAAACTAATCAAATAATGTAAATTATGTTTGCTAATGTGAATGCCAGAGTAAATATGACTGACAACATGATCAAATGTTGAGAAGGTATGTTCCTGACTGTCAGCCATATATATTTCTAATTACAATCACAAACTTTTGGTTAATTGAGATATCAAATGCAAATATTTATGTTCATTGAACAAGAACTCTAATAAAGCCACCAAGAGTGGAAATTTGATAATTCATAATTACTAAACTCGGCATCTCATGATCATAAATGAGTCCAAAATTGTTTTACAAAATACAACCATAATTATGTGTGATTCATATGGGTAATGCAAATTTATGAAACAAAACCTGAACAAAATTGTAATCAGAATGATTTTAAAATACATGTAGTTTATTCCCCCTTTTAAACTAATGTACATTTTTTAAGATATCCATAAAAGTTAACACCTTAAATTTTAAAATCTGGTAGACTAATGAAAATTCCCTGTTCAGGTTGAAAATGTGTTGAAGTTTAATATTAAACATAATATAATTTAAGGCATTGTTTTAAGTTTTCACTATTTAATTGAACATGCAATCCTTACAAAAAAAAGTTCAGATGGAAGCTTAAAAACATCTTCTTTGAAGAATAATTTAATAAACACAGGGTGGGGGGAAAGAGCAAATAATTTTAAAATTCAACTTTTTTTCAAAGTGGCGGAGAATTGGCCAACTTGAACAAGTATTCATGAATGTTAGATTTAAATTAGCTCCATCTCAGGATCTGGCAGTACTGTTGTGAAATTCCAAAACTTATTTAAAAAATGTGCTGATAAAAATAAAGTCAAGGTGGATGTATTAACGCTTTAATAATCACTAGCATAAAAGATTTTTATTTTAAAAAATAGAGGTTATAGAGAAAGACTAAGGAAATAAAAGACTTAAAATGTTAGCATTTAATTAGATTATTTGTTAAGTGTGAGATTTTAAAAATTAGTACTGCTCAAAATTTTTGACTGGATGAGGGCAAAAATAGGCTTTGATTAAAAGAAAAATGATTAGTCTTCTGGCATTATAAAACTATTCAACTATTTGAAGAGAAGGTCACACATAATACCTCTTAGTCGTCCCGATCCTAGAGAATAAGACATTTTGAAAATAAAAATTTAATTATACTTGTATGATTCAAACCACCTGTAACAAGAGCAATCATGAAAAGCAGGCAAAGGAAGGTTAGAAAACCTAGCAGTATTTTTCATAACAAAGAAAACCCAATCTCAATGAACGAATTGATGTATCGGGAAAGAAAAAAAGGTATTTAAAAAAAAGAATAACTATTTCCATGAAGTTGTACGGTGGCAACCTTGTCCTCGTTATTGTTGATGCCTTTTTTTTTTAAATTAAAAAAAAATTTTTTTACACCCTAGTTGGGAGTTGTAGCATACTTCCACAATAGCAATAGGCTCAAAAGATAAAATTTCATATTTTAAATATTTTTTCCTGGAAAATATCCACTGACAAAACAAAATGTTCATGCTGGTTGAAATCAGAACAATAACAGTTAGTGACATGCCATGCAAACCCTGGATACATGCACCATTAGAACTTAAGGGGGAGGGGAAAAAAGGAAAATTAAGACAATGGAATTTTTTGGGGGGTTTCTTGTTGGGGGAAAGGGGAGGGGTTGTTGCAATAAAAACTTGATATCCTCAAATAAATATATGGAATTTCCTTTGCTTATTGTAAGGGGAAATGGGAGGAGAATTTTTTAAAATAACTTGGTATTCTCTAATATATTAGGTATGATATTCTGAAAAGTTATTTCTCTATCCGAAATATTGGTCAAAATCATTCAAATATTAATCAACAAAAAGATCAACATAACTGAATACCTCCAACATCTGCTTCAACATGATTCTCTGTAAAAAAAGAAATCCATTACCAAAGACATGTTATCCATTTGTTGAAATAAAAACCAATCAGTAATGGGATCACTGAAGATCAATATAACCTTACAAAGGTATCAGGGGAACTAAGAAGGATGAAGAAGTCCAGAGTTCAAAATAAAATTAAAAATCAGTTGACAGAATGAAGCTGCAATGGACATGTATTAAAAAGGGCAGGGAGTGTTGCTGTATTAGAAATTAAGATGAGAAGAATGCTTATTTTCATTGTATGCATCTTTTACAAGCCAATACATGAATGCACATACTATAAGATGAACGTGGCTTAGCAGTATTGAAATATAGGTCCTTACACTGTGGCTACACGGTAATGGCATATATTAAGTATTGTAAGTATTGGTGTCTGCACAGGGGTCTCCATGTTTTCAACTTGAATAATTGATTTCAGTGGATTTTTTAAATTCTGTTAGGTTTGTAATAAAATCAAAATTGTATATTGTATGCCTTCTGTTTTGAAACAGTGACTTCTACATAAACAGTTGTTTGCTTTTTATTTGCACTCTTGAACTGAAAAGACAGGACACTTAATTTCATTTCTTATTCAGCTATCTCCTTCACACGGCTTGAATGAGGTCCTTCATATACTATCCTTTAAGTAAGAGCATGCTAGTCTTATTTAGATGTGTTAAAAGTGCACCCTTTGGTCAATATTTCTACCAATTAGGTTGGACATCTGGACAAACAACTTCAACTTTTTATTAAGTACCACACAGATCTGCACACGACACCTAAATTTCAATCTGGTTCCAGTCCCCCATAAATTTGTGCTGAATCACAGGTTATTACATTTTTTTTAAAACTGAGTTATTTGAGTTTACATTTCAAAATGTTAATAACTAACTGAAAATGTAGTGGAAATACAATACAGGGTGGACACCGCAAAGTTTTTTTTTAGCCAAATGTTCCACACCTTTTGTATTGATTTTCTCTACCCAGTGTATATTTCTTATTGAAAATATAAAGAAGTGGGCTGCATCCTTTATCAAGCAATAATCCTGAATTTCAGTTTTCAAAAAAGATTGTGTTTACTTCAGTCCAATCAAAAAGGGCCCCTCTTGTCATCTGATGTTGAAACGTGTTCAAAAGCCATGTAGCCAGTTACGGTGCAGCGATTTTCGTATCGTATATTAGCATCTGCATTAGGAGCATTCTTATATTTTTCTTAAAGGGTAAGTGGTTTGGGGTTATAAAATATATGAGGGGACAATTTGCTTGTCCGAGACGAAAATTAGCTTTGTGGAGAAAAAAAAAATAGTCTGATTTGTAATTACACATATCAAAACCTTTTGTTTTAATCTATTAAAAGGTCCTAGCACAACCACAACATTAACTACCAAAAATGCCACAGTCTCGAAATAGTTGCATAATTTGTTCTGGGTGACTGAATATAAGACACATCATACACATCATTTTAATTTTAAAATTACCTTCAATCTTGTGCAGTTTGACTGGGTGCCTGGTTACATGCCTATCTACATGCTCCAAGACTAAGTAAAAGTTAGCAGCAAAATGGGATTCTACCACTTTGTTTATCCTCAGCTCGACAACTGTTTGGTCAGGTGAAATATTCTGAAGAAGAAGGGAGAAACTGTTCAATTTCGTAATAAATTAGAAATAATAATATAATGAAAATATTAAATTATTATATCAGTGCCCAAAATAAACACTTTAAAACTCAAAATTCTTTGTTTATTATCAGAGAAATAAAATGTCAGCACTACAGATTTAAATTACCAAAATGCCCATATTACCCAAAAGAAACTCATAAGTAACTTTGCAGATATTATATTTGACAAGTGACAAATATTGATAAAATAAAATTTCCTTTTTATTTTAATTCTACCTTTGTTGTAACATCATCATAACTACTGGACTGGTCACCAGCTTCAATTTCAACATTATCAATAAAATATTTGAAGGACTTGAGTTTACTTTGTTGGTGATAAACAGTACACTTCAGGACATGATGAATCTCTCCAATAGAAGCGTATGTGTCATTACAGACTATTTCTGGCTCATCTAAAAAAGAAAGATTATGCTAGGGATGAAATTAATATTATAATATGGGACTAGGTGTCTGTGTGTGTCTACATGCCTGTTATCCTGAATACTTCTCGAACCAACCAAATATTACTGGTGTTATACCAGGTGCTAAAATTGTACTACCACACTGACACACTCAAACAATGATGGGGGAAACTTAATACATGTGCAAATATTTCTTGAATACTACTGGCTTAAAACTGCTCATTTCACAATCACAATACTTACACATTATGACAATGATGGGGAACTTAACACTTAAAGAGTCACCAAGGCTTGACTTTGCATTGCACTCCAAAAATGCTCCATTATTAGGTGCTGTTAAATTTAACTGGCTGTCAATAGTTGTTCTGTTGAGAAATACAATTTGTTTAATCAACAATAAAATTCAAACAAAAGGAAAGTTATGTCACTTATGATGTTTGAGACAAACAAATTTGTTTCACAATGTGCACAAAATATCAATTTTATAATTTCATTCACATAAATATTCACTTGTACATTCAGTAAAACTGTTGCAATTAATATGAAATCAAATAGGACAGAAACCAATCCATTCTTAGCTGAATTCTTTTGCTGCCATCTAATTATTTTTATGAGAAACTTTAACATATTAGATTGTAGGCTACCTGTACTTCCTAAGCCCCCCTTTAATAGGCTCTGAAACTGGGTCCTTGTGATTGACTTTATTTCCATCAAAAAATATATGGACATCAGTAGTTGCAGGATTACTGCCCTCTGCGATACAGCTGATGTCATATGAACCAGATTCTAATTCCAGTTTCTCCGACATACTTTTATCAACTACGCTGTCATTGATTTTTAACTTCAATGATTCAAGGGGTCCTATTTGAAAGAAGAATTTAAAAATTCAAATTCAGATACATTCATGCAAATTAGGTTATGGAAATGGGAGTGACAGCCTCCTCTTAGGTGAAGTCGCTAAATCTTTAAAAATTTTCAAAATGTATTTTCAATTTAACGTAACTCATGGCTCTAGGTGTCACAATGATTTGTAAAAAAATAGCAGTTGGCCATAAAAATTAGATCCAGCACCACATAGATCATAAAAAAAATAAATTTGAATCGTTGAAAACTTACTTTGAACTATAATTTCTATCTTATCTTCCTGTCTCTCGTTTTCAACTTGATGTTCAACACGACACACAAGGAACCCATCATCTTCATCCCTAACTGAAATTAATACTATAATTAGCATCATATGACAGCTAAAACACAATTTTAAAATTGAAGTACCGATACTTCAAACCAACATCTCGTGATTTAAAATCCTTTTCATTTATTTAAATTTTATGAGTTGGGCTATTTTCCCTGTGTATTTTAAGAAAATGTCAGCTTACACTTACACATTTAAAAATCTTGGTATAAATAATTTATTTGTATGCATATACATTTCACAATGATGATTTTAAAAATTGGACAAAATAATTTTAAAAATACCAAAGTTTAACAATAGAATCTATTTTTTTAAATACCTTTGAGTATGTTTAAGATTAGATGTAAATCTTCATCTTCCTTTTCTGGAACAATGTTCGCATAATAATGATCTGGGTCTCCATCTCCAAGTTTGCCACCATTATTAAGAACTACCTCTTTTCCATCATGCACTTGAAAAATTTCAGCATTAGCCTTCAGGACGTAAAATGGATCTTGGTTTATTTGGCACTTAAACCCGACCGCTTCATTAAGGTGTGTGAGGACTGGACCTTGACTTTCAAATTTGACTTCTAGGGGTTTTTTACCATCAGACTCTACAGCTGCTCAAAAAAAAGGAAAGGAAATAAATTGTTTTAAGAGCAATTGGTTCAAAATAGGATGATTTAACTCTAGTTAGTTCAAAAAGAGAGCAGTGCTTATTATAGATAGGTGTAGGCACATTTTGCGAATAATGAGCTTAACTCCTACAGTAGGACAGGGGTAGGGGTGTGCCGGAATCCGGTCCGGAATCCGGTTCCGCCGGATTTTGCACTATCCGGTGAAATCCGGTTCTGCCGGATTTACATGTATCCGGAACAACCGGAATCCGGAATATACCGGATTTCGGAATTTGCCAGATTTTGTGACTCACCGGATCATAATCTGAAATAAAAGTAATTCTCTTTCCCGAATTCCACACGATCACGATACATTAATCGATTGTTTCGAGCGT
>CAXITT010000477.1:585465-623360 GCA_964033795.1 Lymnaea stagnalis | reverse complement strand
GGGTGGGGGTGGGGGGGGGGGGGGGGGGGGGGGGTGAGCTGAATACGGGGGCGTAACACATCGTACACATTGGCTACGAATCCTCCAGGGTAGTCTTACTCAGTCAGAAGTGTACAACGTGGTATAAGAAAGGGTTTATTCATCTAGGGGCGTACCCTAATGGTATCTGAGAGAGATTTAAGACTCAGTTAAGGGAGTAGAGTAGGGGTCAAGAACCTATGGCTCGCGAGCCAGATATGGCTCTATTGATGGCTGCATCTGGTTTGCAGACAAATGTTCGATTATAAAAAAAAATGTTTCTTTAGACTCCTTTGATCTACATATTAATGGCATATCAATATTTCATTCCACAAATGAGCTAAAGTCTACTGCAGCTCAGCATCAGAGTAGTACATTTACTTGAATTTTTAGTTTTAAACATAATGTATGGCTCTCACAGAATTACTTTTCAAAATATGTGGTGTCCATGACTCTCTCAGATCAAAAGGTTCCCGACCCCTGGAGTAGAGCATGATAAACGACAGCTCATGTCATCAAGGAGCGTACAACGTTTATTGGAATGATCACACTCATCCAGGAGCGTACAACCTGATGAAAGATTGGTCAAACTAATTCAGGGGCGTATGACATGATCTCAAGAACGTAAAAACACATTTAGTAATGAAGAACAACCTGACCAATGATTGGTCAGATGCAATGCAAGAGCAAACTGAGTTGTTTTTTTTGTTTTTTTTTTGGGGGGGGGGGGGGTATTATTATTTTTTTGTTTGTATATATAAAACTAATTTGATCAATGTGACTATGAGTCTTGATTTCCATTCTTAAAAAAAAAAGTATAATCAACACATTCACCTCAAGCAACGACAACAAAATCAAAGCCGTAGATTGTTTGAAGTTTAAATTATAATTGACCCAGATCGACGGTTTTGTTCCATACAAAAGAACTCTTTCCTGTGAGACAGTGTAACTCTTGACTTGATTAAACAGCAATTATTACCCACCTTAGTCACGTGTACATTTCAAATTTCAAATTTTTTATATATTTATTTTTTTTTTTGTTTTAATTGTTAAATTATTTTTTTGTACTTAAGGTATTTATTTTATTATTTATTTATCATTTTTATCTAATTATTAATTTAATTCTTTATTTATGTTTAACTTATTTATTAATTAATTTTTTTTATGATTTTTTAAATGGTAATTTTTGTTTAATGTTGCCCTATTGAGTATATGAAATTTTGTACCAATTTTTGTATCAATTGGATAAAGTGCGTTAGGAGGTTGATGACCTCAAATAATAGAACGACTTTAGTCAGCACCATGAAATGACGACACAGCAGTTTAAAAAGTTGACGACACTTTCAACCAACTCCAAAACGCAACGTGTCAGCATCACGTGACAGCCCCAACCCCTCCAACCAACCCCTTTCTCCCCCCCCCCCGGGCCAGTTCTTACACACTTTCATCTTACACACTTTCAAAACAAACAGTTTTAATCAGCCATCGACCAGGGAAACTTAATTATTTCATCCTGTCATTAGACGCAGCTGTTTCCTCCCCTGAGCTGAACAGTCCCTGGTATAAAATGGGACCCGTACCGGTCCCGGCAAGTCAGCGCTCATCACTGTATCACCATGGCTCAAGTCTTGCTTTTTGCGTGTTTGATTGTCGTGGCAGTGGCCCAGTCAGAGTTGAGGAGAGACCCAACAGGTAAGTCTTTGATTACAACATTCAAATGTCTCATCTCCCTGATACTTTTGCCGAGAGGAATCTCAGACTTCACATACAACATTTAAATGTCCCAACGCTATGATATTTTGCGCCGAACAGAATCTCAGCCTAAACAAGCATAGCATTAAAATGTCTCATCTTTATGAAATTTTGTGCCGAACGGAATCTCAGCCTAAACAAAAATACAGAATTAAGTTGTCTTATCTCTGTGGCATTTTGTGCCGAACGGAATCTCAGCCGATACAAACATACAAACTTTAAATGTTTCATCTCTATGACATTTTGTGCCGAATGGAACCTCCGCCATAATAAACTACAGTTACTGAAAAAAATGAAAGGAATTTAATTGAAACTTAACTTTTGTGTTGGATTGACATGACCAGAGGCACACTTAGAAATGATGAAACATATGAAATAAGAATATAATGTCAAAACAAGACATTTACATGAAAACAAGACATTTACATGAAAACAAGACATTTACATGCAGAGAAGACGTTTACATGCAGTCAAGACATTTACATTAAAACATAACATTTACATTAAAAAACAAAACATTTACTTGAAAACAAGACAGGGACATTATTTTGGTAGGGCAGGGTGGAGCATTCCCCCCCCCCCCCNGTAACATGGAAACATCACAATAACATGCCAACATCACAGTAACATGGAAACATCACAATAACATGCCAACATCACAGTAACATGGAAACATCACAATAACATGCCAACATCACAGTAACATGGAAACATCACAATAACATGCCAACATCACAGTAACATGGAAACATCACAATAACATGCCAACATCACAGTAACATGGAAACATCACAATAACATGCCAACATCACAGTAACATGGAAACATCACAATAACATGCCAACATCACAGTAACATGGAAACATCACAATAACATGCCAACATCACAGTAACATGGAAACATCACAATAACATGCCAACATCACAGTAACATGGAAACATCACAATAACATGCCAACATCACAGTAACATGGAAACATCACAATAACATGCCAACATCAAAGTAACATGGAGACATCACAGTAAATTGAAAACATCACACTAACATGGAAACAGGACATTATCAAATGGAAAACTATTTTTTTCATCTATTTAAAACGTGACTTCCGACAACCATTCAGATTATTCATTGATTTATGACATAAATAATTCTTATTCATATTTTTTGCGAAATGTATTTTGTTTTTCAAAAGTCTGTTCAAACTCTAAAATAATCATTCAAGAGGTGGATGATAATATTCTGATTTTAATATGTCTTTCTTTTAAACATAAAGTTATGTCATAGGTCATATTTATAGACAGAGCTGTATCACAAGTCAGATTTATAGAAATAGCTGTATCACAAGTCAATTTATAGAAATAGCTGTATCACAAGTCAGATTTATAGAAATAGCTGTATCACAAGTCAGATTTATAGAAATAGCTGTATCACAAGTCAGATTTATAGAAATAGCTGTATCACAAGTCAGATTTATAGTAACAGCTCTTTCATTGTGACTTTATATCACTGTCATTTCATTGGACAGTTTTCATTTGATAAATAAACCGCTGGAAATGTTATAGTTATATTATATCACAGTTTTGTTGAAATAATATGATCTTATCTCACTGAAAAAATTAAATGGATCTTTACGTCATTAAAAAAAGTATGGCTATTTCATTGGCTAGTGTATTATTATTAATATTTTATGGAATTGTACTAAACTTAGCTGTGTGTATCTCTGTTGTCAAACATCTGTAGAGAAATGTGAGCGTGAAGTCGATGTGGTCATCGTTGGCGCCGGTGTTACTGGTGCCTACTCCGCCTACAGGTTGAGGAACACCAGCCAGTCCATCGAGATTGTCGAGCGTTCTGACCGCATAGGTGGCCGCCACTACACCGCCGTCTTCCCAGAAGCCCCCAATATTCCCGTGGAGCTCGGTGTCATGATGTACAGTGCGGAGGTTCACGACAGAATGGCCAAACTTGTGGAAGAGCTGGGTACGTACAAATATTGGGGTTGTAACAGTTCTGTTTCACTACAGAAGGGCCAAGCGTGTGGAAGAGCCAGGTATGGTGTACGGGAGATGAGTGAATTAAGAGTTTTGCATACGAGAGTACGTAGTGTTTTCTGAGGTAATTGAATGGAACCATTTGGTTGACGTGATTAAGACGTCATTGTTCTCTGAGATGCGTGAATGCAATAATTCTGTTTACGAGCGAATGACGTCATTGTTCTCTGAGATGATTGTATGTAACCGTTTGGTTGACGAGAGTAGGACGACATGTTTCTCAGATCTGACCCAGGAGGAATACCCCGAGGCTTTTGGCGTCCCCAATGAGAAGATGTACTTGATGAGAGGTCAACATCTGAAAGAGGAGGACATCAAATCAGGGGCCCAGATCCCTTACAATCTCACCCCTGAGGAGAAACAGAACCAAGGTCGCTTCGTCAAGTAAGTTGGTTATATGGTCAGCCACCTCTGCCCTTCACCTCTGCCCTTCACCTCTGCCCTTCACCTCTGCCTTTTACCTCTGCTCTATAGAGTGCATTATCAAAGCTTTTTGATGCAATTTGCTCCAGTATCTTATATTTTGGATACGATGGCTAAAATTATCTCTCTTTGAAATCTATCGACAGCAATATCGCATCTCTTTTATTGTGTTGGTTGTTAAATCTATCCTATTTATTGAGTTGGTTAATAAATCTAATCAATTGATTGTGTTGGTTTATAAATCTAATTAATTGATTGTGTTGGTTGATAAATATATCAATTGATTGTGTTGGTTTGTAATTTCAATTGGTTGCATTCGTTGATAAATATAATCAACGAGATATAGCTCGCCAAATATTGGCGACAGCAATGCGTGAACTTTCCATAAATCTAGTAAAGTTACTTGACAAAACGTGAACTCAAGTAACGCACATAATTTGCTACACCCCTTCCCCCATGATACGCCACTGCACACTTTTTATTTCACGCCCGTGAACTATATTAATATTCTCATGTCCCAACCACTTTTAAACCGAATAGTTTGGACGCAATGCTTCAATTGAGACGATTTCATTTTCGAAAAGAAAATATTACGCACCAAACGCTATTGCGTTATTAAAAAAAAAATCTATCATTTAGCGTAGTTATTGCCAATTATATTTTGCTCACTAGTGAACTCATAATTGAACTACCCTCTGGCGCATCTATATATAGCCTGCGTGGTGTTTGACCTTTGCTGGTGAATTATATATAGAGATTGGTTGTGTTTGCTGTTAAATCTGATCAACTGATTGTGGTGCTTGATAAATCTGATCAACTGATTGTGGTGGTTGATAAATCTAATCAACTGATTGTGGTGGTTGATAAATCTAATCAATTGATTGTGGTGGTTAATAAATCTGATCAACTGATTGTGGTGGTTGATAAATCTGATCAACTGATTGTGTTGGTTGATAAATCTGATCAACTGATTGTGGTGGTTGATAAATCTGATCAATCTGACGCTATGGGTCTGTCTTCCTAGGATTGGCTCTATTGTTAATATTGTGTAGACTGTTTCATTTCTCAGTGTTGGAAATGGCAGACCTGTGATTTTTCTGTGTTTATGATAAATGATCCAAATCTCTACCCCCCCCCCTTCCTCCTCCACCTCTCCCTACCCCCTCTCCCCCTCAGGTACATCCTGGAGAAACTGACCGGTCATAAAGAAGACACACTGCCTAGAGAAGACCGCATGAAACTCAAGGTCAAGGTCACTGGGGCAGAGGAAAAAGAGCTGTACAAATACACGTGAGTGTGTGTGTCAGTGTGTGTGTCAGGGTGCGTTTCAGGGTGGGTTTCAATGTCTGTCAGTGTGTGTGTGTGTGTCAGGGTGAGCGTCAATGTGTACGACAATGAGTGTGTCAGTATGTACACCAGAACGTGTGTCATGAGTTTGACTATTCAGTATAGTATACTATGACTATTGTATACTATGACTAGAATACTACGACTATT
Organism: Lymnaea stagnalis; assembly: GCA_964033795.1. NCBI lineage: Eukaryota > Metazoa > Mollusca > Gastropoda > Lymnaeidae > Lymnaea > Lymnaea stagnalis. The sequence continues at coordinate 617,618 of CAXITT010000477.1, read as the reverse complement.
GTATACTATGACTATTGTATACTATGACAATTGTATACTATGACTATTATATACCGGGTATAAGTCGCTTCAACATTTAAATTGCCGAACACAGTTTCTCCTTATGCATGGAAAACGACAGGGACACATAGACAGTAACACATAAACAGTGACATATAGACAGTGGCTCATAGACATTAGTACATAGACTGTGGCACGCAGTCAGTGGCACATGGACAGTGGCACATAGACATTGGCACATAGACAGTGGCATATAGACAGTGGCACATAGACAGTGGCATATAGACAAATCTTTTTTGTAAAGTACATTTACTCATCTGCTCTTTTTCCACAAAAAACGGTAAGAGGGGTAACATGATAACTTATGTGAAGTTGCCTATTTTAACATGGGTCACGTGATCCATTTCAACATGTGTGATCTTCTGCCTCTAGCCTAGAAGAGGCTCTTGACAAGGTCACCAGCCCAGACGGTAAAGCTTTCTTCTACGCCCTCGCCAAGTTCGACTCACCACATTACAAGGACGCAAGCGCCATCTTGGCTTTTGGAAATGAATTCGATTACTTCAGGTAGAAATAATCGCACGTCATGATTTACACAAACAGAATCAATGCTCGAAAACAATTTTTTAAACATTTCTTAATGAAATGAGGATTGAAATGTGTTACTGATAGAGAGATGTAATATTTAGAAGATGTTACTGATAGAGAGATGTAATATTTAGAAGATGTTACTGATAGAGAGATGTAATATTTAGAAGATGTTACTGATAGAGAGATGTAATATTTAGAAGATGTTACTGATAGAGAAATGTAATATTTAGAAGATGTTACTGATAGAGAGATGTAATATTTAGAAGATGTTACTGATAGAGAGATGTAATATTTAGAAGATGTTACTGATAGAGAGATGTAATATTTAGAAGATGTTACTGATAGAGAGATGTTATAATTAGAAGGTGTTACTAATACATTTATGGTTTGCTAACATTGCCCGTGTTCTCCTCCCCCCCCACACACACACAGTGGTAACATTTCTCTGCACAAAATCAAAGAAGGTATGGATGCCCTGCCCAAAGAGATGATCTCCAAGTTCCTGGAGGCCAGTGAGAAGTGAGCAGATATTTAATGGTGTTTTTGTTCTTGTTATTTTGTTGGTTTTTTTTCATTTCTATTAATTTTTTTTTTCTTATTCGCTCTGAATTTTACTTGCTTTTTTTTTTTTATATAAATGAAAAGACTGCATTCAAGCCTAGTAATGGAGATGTCTTGAGTTGTTGACTGTGCTCTGTTCTTTGTGATATTTTCATTTCTACTGTTAGCTGAAGAAGACTTTATGCCGAAACGTCCTTATCTTTTTGTCCTGCTCTCTAATTCAAGCTTCCACATACTTCGTTTTGCTATTTCATTTTTTCTCTACCTCTCTCTCTCTCTCTCTCTCTCTCTCTCTCTCTTTCTCTCTCTCTCTCTCTCTCTCTTCCCCTCTCTATCTCGTTCCCTCTCTATGTTTATCTCGCTCTCTCATTCTCTCCCTCTCTCTCTTTTTCTCGCCACCTCTCTCATTCTCTACCTCTCTCTCTCTCTCTCTCTCATTCTCTCTACCTCTCTCATTCACTCTATTTCTCTCTCATTCTCTCTCATTCTCTCTTCCTCTTTATCGTGCCTCTCTCTCTCTCTCTCTCCTGCTCTTGTTGTCTTTTTAATTAAAAACTAAATGAAAAACTAGTATGGAAAATAAATTTAATGATCTGTTTATTGATACGCCATGGATTGTGGATACGGTGGATATGTGGATACAGTGGATATGGTGATCAATATTGAAAACTAAGTTGATTCCATTCATTGATTTCTTTATTCAATGTATATACGAATCTATTGACTTCAATGAATCTATCGACTTCAATGAATCTATTGACTTCAAATGAATCTATTGTCTTCAAATATATGTATTCCTTTCCTCTTGATCCATTGACTGCCTATATCTCCCCCAGACACAACATAACCATGAACAGAGACGTAGACTCCATTCAGAGAGTCAATAATACCAGATATCTGCTCAGACTGAAGAAAACCAAAAGTGAGGACGGCCTTGTCAGTGAAACTGTGAGTGGCACGTAGACACACGGCACGTAGACACACGACACGTAGACACACGGCACGTTGAAATATCACCATTTTCTACAACACACATGCAGACACACCACATACACATGCAGACACATATCACACAACACACACATGCAGACACATGGCACACCACACACATGCAGACACACTGCACACCACACACATGCAGACACATAGCACACAAAACACACATGCAGACTCATGGTACACAATATACACATGCAAACACACGGCACACCACACATATCCAGACACACGGCACACCACACACATGCAGACACATGGCACACAAAACACACATGCAGACACATGGCACACAACACACACATGCAGACACATGGCACACAACACACATATGCAGACACAGGGCACACCACACACATGCAGACACATGGCACACCACACACATGCAGACACATAGCAAACAACACTCACATCCACACACAAGGCACACCACACACATGCAGACACATGGCACACCACACACATGCAGACACACGGCACACCAAACACATGCAGACACACGGCACACCACACACATGCTGACACATGGCACACAACAGACACATACAGACACACCACACACCACACATGCAGACACACGACACACCCAACACACGCAGACACACGGCACACCACACTCACACAACACACACACACACACACACGGCACACCACACACATACAGACACATGACACACCACACACATGCAGACACACGGCACACCAAACACATGCAGACACACGGCACACCACACACATGCTGACACATGGCACACAACAGACACATGCAGACACACGACACACCACACATGCAGACACACGGCACACCAATCACATGCAGACACATGGCACATCACACACATGCAGACACACGGCACACCACACACATGCAGACACACGGCACACCACACACATGCAGACACATGGCAGACCACACACATGCAGACACATAGCAAACAACACTCACATGCACACACAAGGCACACCACACACATGCAGACACATGGCGCACCACACACATGCAGACACACGGCACACCAAACACATGCAGACACACGGCACACCACACACATGCTGACACATGGCACACAACACACACATGCAGACACACGACACACCACACACATGCAGACACACGGCACACCACTCACATGCAGACACATGGCACATCACACACATGCAGCCACACGGCACACCACACACACGCAAACACACGGCACACCACACACTCATGCAGACACACGGCACACAACACACACACGCAGACACCCGACACACCACACACATGCAGACACACGGCACACCACTCACATGCAGACACATGGCACATCACACACATGCAGACACACGGCACACCACACACATGCAGACACACGGCACACCACACACATGCAGACACATGGCAGACCACACACATGCAGACACACGGCACGTAGACTTCAGTTCAATACTTACATTGTTAGACTTCAGTGTCATTTACATTTTCTTCTTATATTTAAAATACATATATATATGTTGTCATCTTCACCCCCAGGGACTGGATGAGTTCATCTGTGCCCGTAAGGTCATCTTGGCCATCCCCAAGGACGCCCTCTTGAAGGTTCAGTGGCCTGAGCTCAAGTAAGTATCTTTAGCTCTTCAATTTGTCTTCAATAGACTCAACTAGACGTTTTGTCACAATGGAGAATAAAATGATTTATAGTTTGGGAGTTAGGGGGGGGGAGGGGGAGGGGAAAAAGGGGGGAGGGGGGTTGCGCTATTGAAATAAAATAAAAAGCTTGAGCAGTGGGACACATTTCATTGTCGACATAAAAAGCTTGAGCAGTGGGACATATTTCATTGTCGACGTAAAAAGCTTGAGCAGTGGGACACATTTCATTGTCGACATAAAAATCTTGAGCAGTGGGACACATTTCATTATCGACATAAAAAGCTTGAGCAGTGGGACACATTTCATCGTCGACATAAAAAGCTTGAGCAGTGGGACACATTTCATTGTCGACGTAAAAAGCTTGAGCAGTGGGACACATTTCATTGTCGACATAAAAAGCTTGAGAAGTGGGACACATTTCATTGTCGACATAAAAAGCTTGAGCAGTGGGACACATTTCATTGTCGACATAAAAAGCTTGAGCAGTGGGACACATTTCATTGTCGACATGAAAAGCTTAAGCAGTGGGACATATTTCATTGTCGACATAAAAAGCTTGAGCAGTGGGACACATTTCATTGTCGACGTAAAAAGCTTGAGAAGTGGGACACATTTCATTGTCGACGTAAAAAGCTTGAGCAGTGAGACACATTTCATTGTCGACGTAAGTTTTCAGATTGAAAGATTATTCTGAGGATATTTGAACATATTATTTAAACTAATTTTTTTTTTCATTGTTCTCCAGAGCCAAACCAATTGTGGACGCCCTCAATGCTTTGAGATCCGTTCCGATGAGCAAGGTCGTTATGACCTTCGCCAAGCGCCACTGGCAGGAGAACGAGGCCACCAAGGCCACTGTCAAGTTCACCGACTCCCTGGTCGGCAAAGTCTACGAGCTTGGCAAGAGCAACACGTCCGATAGCTATGTCCTGCTCGCGAGCTACGCCGAGGGGGAGAAGGTCCGCGTATTCGAGGAGTGCAACCAGAAGGGACTGCCCATCGCCGGGTCTGAGCCTGGAGAGCTCCGTGTGACGGAAGACATGAAGGCTGACGTGCTCGCCGAGCTGAAGAACGTCTTCTGGGGAGAATGGAAGGCACCCATGAAATCTGCAGCCAAGTTCTGGACTCAGCACCCCTTCAGAGGTGGGTCCACTGTTTGGAGGGCTGGGTTCCACTTCTCCGAGATCATTGAACGTATCCAGCATCCGTCTCAAGATGATGACGTCTACATCGTCACTCGTGATATCGCCGACGGCAACAAGCAGCTGTGGACTGAGGGCGGTCTGGAGTCTGTAGAGAGGATTATGAAACGTCACTTCTTTTAAGACACCCCCCTCCCCACGCGCCGTGATTGATTAGAAAGATGAGACAGTATTGAAATGCCAAGATGGGATGTGTTGGAAGGTCTGGTGAATCCGAGATGTGTACCACAATAATAAACACAGTTCCCTGTAATAAAATTGTTCAGTGGTTAGTTTATGGCCAGTTTGAAATGATTTAAATAAATTGCTGATCTAAAAGATAAAAAATAAAAAATAAGAAATTGATTTTATTTATTTGGTATTCAATTTGATAAACATTTAGTTAGTTTGAGACAAAAGTTCCTTGCATACAAAACTTGACATGGCTGAAGTAAAAGAAAACCCAGACTAATGTATGTTGCATATTGCAGACATAACTGAATAATTTGGGGCATGTAAGAGTAAGCAATAATTTACTGCACCTACGTCACACTAGAAAAGTTTATTGCATTTGAATATCTCCAAAAAAAATAATAACAATTGAATACCCTATAAATACACATTGATAATTATTGAATACCCTATAAATACACATTGATAATTATTGAATACCCTATAAATACACATTGATAACAATTGAATATACTATAAATAAATTGATAACAATTGAATGTAGGCCTACTATAACAATTTGATAACATTTAATATCATGTGATTTAGAATTAACTGTTTGGCTTAATTTATTTTGCAGATTTTTAGCTTGGTGATGTTAAAATATACCGCCAATCATTATAATTAATGAGTGCACATACACTTACTGATACACACGAGAAACACACAGCAACACACAGAAACACACAGAAATAACTGCCTAGTATTTCTTCTGTACTGATTAAACGCCCGCCGTTAACTCTTAGAAAGAAAACACACACACACACACACACACCACAAACTTATCAGGGTATTAGAGACGAACATAGTGCATGACGCCCATTGCAAGAAATTAAATGGCGTCCTGACTCCTGTCAAGCTTGAAAATCCTATTTTTTATATAAAATAGTTCTCATTCATTATTGAAAACAAACTGATTTAAAAGGGGGAGACAAGTATTTTTGCGTTGTTGTTTTTGTTTTTTTTACATTTATTACATTTTTTTTTCCAGTCCGCAACCACTCCTCCACTATTGCGCAATGCTTCTGCTTGGGTAAAACTGTGTGTGTGTGGGGGGGGGGTGTTGCCTGGTGTATATTTAACCATCACATGAAAATCCCCCAGGCCTGTTGGCGGTAGGCCTACAAATTGTTGTTTTTGTTTTTTTTACATTTATTACATTTTTTTTTCCAGTCCGCAACCACTCCTCCACTATTGCGCAATGCTTCTGCTTGGGTAAAACTGTGTGTGTGTGGGGGGGGGGGTGTTGCCTGGTGTATATTTAACCATCACATGAAAATCCCCCAGGCCTGTTGGCGGTAGGCCTACAAAGAAAAAAAGTGGGTCACGTCGCTTGACGCAAAGTGTTAAACTGTATAAGTAGTTGAGTATAAGAAGGTTTAAACGCAAGTACAGAGACACCAAGTAGAGAAACAGCAAGTACAGAGACAGCAAGTACAGCTCATCGCTGACACGGCCACGCCAACTACGGGGCAATGTTGTCATGGGCTGTACTACTGACCTACATTTACTTTTAATACGGTAGCTATTAATAGGAATGAGAACGTCCTATGATCTGCCTCCTAACCCAATGATTCTCAAAAAGTTTGTTCACGGACACATGCACCAGTATGCCTACCGTGCTGCCTACGTGTATCCCCAGTCACCTATCATCAAAACCTGAGAATTTTAATAATATGTAAAAAAAAAAATTAAAAACTTTTAAAATATTCAATAATGTGAGTACCAGTCGTTGCTGTAGTGCGGATAATTTACGCCAGTCCGCCACACTCAAAAATATGAGGATTACTGCGGCCTGTTACTTGTTTCCGGGAAATTTGAAGTGGCGTTTTCTACAAGAGTTGCCACTGCTGGGGCTTTACTGTCATTCTGGGGATTTTTTTATTTAAAAAAAAAAAATAATATGGAAGGATTGTTTCATTCCAGGTAATCTAATGCTTTTTTTATAGGTGATAAATAAAAAATAAAATAAAATAACATTATATATGTGAGAATGATGAGTATTGCTCAAACATGTTTCAAATTTTTGTTGTTGTCAAAATGAAATAACATTGTAAAACCCAGCTGGCATCTAAACTAACATCTTCAGACTTTGGGGGAAAACTCAACAAAGGAGCCTTAATTGTGGGACATGTCTGCACGAACTGAGGCCACGAAAGCCTTGGCGATGTTGCTCACTTGGTCCAATTGTTGAAACGGCCTTGGTCCCTGCGAACAATGTAATCACTAATCACAATAATTAATGATTTAGCGTAAGTTGTTTGATATTACAAGACATTAGCGTTTGGAATAAGAAACCAAAGAAAAAAGATTCGCCAACAGTGGTTCTAATTCTTGAATATCGTTATCAGAGACTCGCCAACAGTGGTTCTAATTCTTGAATATTGTCACCAGAGACTCGCCAACAGTGGTTCTAATTCTTGAATATTGCCATCAGAAACTCGCCAACAGTGGTTCTAATTCTTGAATATTGTCATCAGAGTCTCGCCAATAGTGGTTCTAATTCTTGAATATTGTCATCAGAGACTCGCCAACAGTGGTTCTAATTCTTGAATATTGTCACCAGAGACTCGCCAACAGTGGTTCTAATTCTTGAATATCGTCATCAGAAACTCGCCAACAGTGGTTCTAATTCTTGAATATTGTCACCAGAGACTCGCCAATAGTGGTTCTAATTCTTGAATATTGTCATCAGAGTCTCGCCAATTGTGGTTATAATTCTTGAATATTGTCACCAGAGACTCGCCAATAGTGGTTCTAATTCTTGAATATTGTCATCAGAGTCTCGCCAATAGTGGTTCTAATTCTTGAATATCGTCATCACAGCCTGAATTGAATTATTATTGAATAATTGCATAGCCATCGTAGAGTCAGTTCTGATGGATAAATATATATAGTGTAGTGTTATCTGTTACCAGGGCCGGTCATACCGTTGCTGGCACCCCGGGCAAGCTTAACACTGGCACCCCTTTTTAATGCAATCATAAAAATTTATTCAAGGAAAAAAATGGGGATTGTGTAAAGAGTTTATAACCTAGGTTGTTGTTTTTTTTTTTTGTTTTTTTTTTTTTTGTTTTTTTTGTGGGGGGGGGGGGGGTTGTTTAAAAAAAACAAAAACAATGAACAATGAAGTTGTCTGTGTCGTAATGTAACGTTGTCATTGATCATTGGTTGTCACACTTTCTTAGACCCTCTAACGAGAGTGACCTAGTTGATGGGCGGATCCTATACCATGCTAGCATTTTGTCGTCCGGTTACTGTATATTAATACTGTCAGGTAAAAGAAGTCCTTTTCTTTAAAGTGAACCGCTTACAGTGCCCCTCGTCCTCGCTGATATTTATGACATTTAAATGAACAACATTCTACGTTTAAAAAAAATTGAAGCAATCCCAGTTTTGTCTTTTGTTTGAATGTAGTGGGAGTGAACTAGGGAAAATCTGGGGTTTTCTGGATTTTTTTCTAATTGTGGATGGCAACGATGTTTTTAACAGCACCTTTCTAAAAGGGACATGAGTTTAGCTGACGAACCAACAAATTTAGTGTCTCCTACTACTCCTCCTATCTGTACAATCTTGGGGCCCCGCAGCCATTTCGCCGGGGCCCCTAAGGAAGTAAGTAGCATAAACATCACATTTATTGACATTTTTTTAGAGTTTCCTCAGACGAACACAAATATAATTGCATGTGTCATCATGTGTGTAGAGAATATTGTAGTAACGTATAGTGGTCGACTCGTTGCCGCCTAATGAATAAATGATTGTGAAACATCCACGGAAACTGAAACGAGCTCGAAACAAAAATATCTTGACAATTTTGCAGAAGTGAAGTCTGTCAAGTGTGAAGTAGTAAAACATATGTATTTTAATTTGTAGCTTTTTGTTTTTAATTGTTAAAATTATGTTTTTGATCTGATTAGATATATATTGGCCCGTGAAATAAATAGGATGAGTGTGAAGTCGAAGTAAAATTGTTTTATTTGAAATTTTTAACTGGTGACGTTTCAGATTCATTTCACGGAGGAGAGTACCAGACAAGGTTTGTCTCCCTTTACTCTTTACTACTCTTTACTGGCTTTATATTATATCGCATTTTTAACATTATTTTAAATCTCAAACCTCAAAGGGCTTAGCCTAATTTGTTTTATTCTTATCTACTTTTATTTTAAATAAATAATTCAGTCAATTCAATCAAAATTAGTCAAATGAAAAGTGTTTTAAAGTGAAATGAAGCATAGCCCTATAGGCTATAACGCCATAGGCATAGGCCATGATAGGCATATAACTTAGTACTTAGTATCATTAAAGTCATTATCATGGACATGGATGATTTTATGTGAGTGACTTTTATTTATAATTACATGCGTTCAATTTTATATATAAAAAAGACTTACTTACCTTTTAATAAATAGAATGATTGATTTAAGATTTAACAAGCATAATAAAATTAGTTAAAATTCATAAACATGTTATTTTTTTATTTAATTCCTGTATAAATTATAAATAATGATTTTCCAAATTTTCTGTTCACTTTTTTTCTGAACATACCCTTAAATAAATATATACAAAAATAAAAGTCTTGATGTTATATACAATTTTTGTTGTATTTTGCATTGAGAATGTCTCCTGAAAATTTGGTAGCATTATCTTTTAAAATCCAAAAGTTTTGGGCAAAATAAGGCAGAAATTTGGAAAGTGGGTCACACGTTTTTTCAGTTAAATACTAAGATAAAGAAGGGGGATTTAAAAAATCACCAAAAAAAATCATAACTCCACTTCTATAAAAGATAGAAAGATAAAATTGGTGTTATTGTAAAGCTTATAGCTAGCCTTTTATGATCATATATCATACATGGCAATCGGACAATATTTAAAATTTGTGTCAAAGTACTTAATAGAATAGGCCCAATCGGCCCTACCCCCAGCTTATAGTTTAAGTTAAGCTACACTGTTCAGGTAGTTAGGCTACACTGTTCAGATTACTGCTCAATTTGTTTTTGTAATTGAGCTATTCCATTTAAATTACACTAGAATACAGTACATTATTTAATTATTTATTTATCTAATAACTGGTCTGGACTTAATAATTTTGTCTGGACACATTATAATACTTATTTAAAGTTATTTGACTTAATTTATAAGATGTAGGGTGGCTTACATGTAGACAGTTAATTAAGATTATCATGTTTAAAACTTCATTTGCTACTATAAGTTATAAGAAAGTCACAAAATCCTCTGTGGTTTTCTTTCTTGAAAACGGGTCGCCAAACAAATGAAATGCTTAGGTCTGTGGATGCCTGATAGATATAACAAATCAACTTACTGCTTCTTCATTCATTTGACAAAAAAACAAAATGATTTTAAAAAGTTAAGTGGGAGAAAAGATAAAGAAGAATCACATTAGTTAAGATTTATTTTGTTATTTTGCATTTCATCAAATCCATTATGAATGGATAAATAATTCTATACAGCATTTAGTAAGTGTGTTTTTTTAAAAATAGATATTCTAATGTGAGGTATAATGACATGTGGCCAGCACAAAGTTAACTCACTATCAAAGTGAAGCATCTTACGTTGGCAACCACTGCTTTAAAACATGTTTATAATTTCTAAGCTTAGTTTTAAGACCTCTTTTTAAAAATAATTTTATTATTAGACAGAAAATTAACGTTATATGGCAATAATATTTTACTTGGAGTGGGTCTTAAATTTTTCCTGAACAATAGCAAGTAAAGATATAAATTATGCTTAAACTTTACCTTTCAATAAAATTTTGTGAATTTGTTGTTTTTTTTCCATTTCATCATCCATTTAAAAATCTTCCCCATTCAAGTTCTTAAGTCTTGGAACTCACACATGCAGAGGTCAAGAAATGGAGGAAATCACTCGAAGCCCTGCACCCAAGGCTGCATTTAAAACATTTGATACGATTATGTTTAAATTTGTGGGAGCCAAAATTTGCATTTGCTCTGGGCCCAAAACTCCCCTGCACAGCCGTGCTTGGAACTCTTCATCTTGCCCAGTTCATTGTCTCCAAATAACAATAAAAATCACAAAAATCATATTTTAAATCAGTCCAATTCTGAAAAAACAATTATTGGTTGATGCATCCCGTTTTAATGCAGACCTATTTACTCTTAGGACTTTGGCATTCAATGTATGATTTTGAGGTGTCTTTTATGAGTGTACGCCAAACCTGTCACAACTACAATTTTAAGAAACCGAGTTGCAAATTTATACATTCCGGTAGTTTTTCCGATTAAAAATAATAAATGAAAAGTACATTTTCGGTTGTTAAATCTACTTTCTACATCCAGAAATCAATGGATCGAGAAATACTATTGGTTGGGGACCAAATATTACATTTGCCCTGAGAGGGGAAGCCAGTGGTGTTGATTTAAGAGATTTTGTGTAAAGGTGTACCAGCCGGGAAAGGGGGGGAGGTAAATATTTTAAGTCTATAAAATTAACACTGCAAATATTCATAATGGTAGTGGTGATGGTCGTACTGTTGCTTTGTGTGTTTTCATAATTAACACACCAGACAAAAACACGGGGGGACACAGCAATATTAGCGTAGTCGCCTTAGTGACAATTTTAGTCAATCCTCGCTTTTGTTTTCTTCTTTGCTGTCTGACGGAATTTTGTGACATAATAATTTCATTCATCCACTCAATATAACGGAATTTTGTGACATAATAATTCCAATCATCCACTCAATATAAATTAATATATATAGCAAATACACATCTGCAAAACAAAATGACTGCAGATTTCAATATAATCGTCGGTCATCTACTTTTAGAAGTTACCTTTTTTTACACCAGCTTAACCCAATCCCACTAGACATGTGATGTGATTAGTGGTTGTATACACAGACATGTTTACCCTCAAACTCTTAAAATCGTACAATATCATCACAAAATCGTTCAATACGTTATCTTAATAGTAAAAAATTAACATACATTATTTATAATGTATACACCTCAAAATCGTACGTTTTACTCTAAAAACATAAGAGTAAACAGGTCTGTATACATTTAATATACCGTATGTTTAATTATTTACTATTAAGAAACTGCATTGTAAGATTTTGAGACGATATTGTACGATTTTAGGAGTTTGAGGGTAAACAGGGGTGTTTTCTGATTAATGGATCACTTTTAACAATTAAAGATGTGAAATCATAAACTATAATTAAGAATTGGAGAATTGATGGGTTTTAGTTTTAAAAAAAAAATCATTTTATAAGCACATTACTGACTGTTCTGTTAAATATTCAAAAATTGTATTCCAAAATAAAATGATTTTTTTTCGCACTTTTCCAATGTTCAGAAAGCAGCACTCGTGCTAGAGATGAAGAATTGCAAGATGGTGGAGACGATGGTGGAGACGAAGATGAACCTTCTGGCTCATACCAAACATTTTCTAAAGCTTAGTATGTGTTCACCATGGAGAAATGTGTCATGGTTTTGTTTAACTTCAGAAAAAGTTGCTTATGTCGTGGGATAAAAAGACTTCAGTTTAAGCTGAATTCATATGTATTAAAATTGATTTGATCAAAACAATTATAGCTTGACATGAATCGGTCAACTTTCAATTAGACGCACTGAGATTAAGTAATTTTTTAGCATTAGATACCATAAAGGAACATATATACAGGCATTGTTAAAAATTATAAGTTTATAAGTTGTCTTTCTTTGAGCACTTAGCAATAGTTTTTCTTTTTTAAATGTCATTTTAACTAATGGAAGTTTTTTTTTTTTTCAGTGTGGGTGTCAAGGTGCAGTTTAAAGCTGCGATAGACCAAAGTCTTGACAATGATGTAAGCATTGATTTACTGCTGCCCAAAATCAGTTGATCCAAATCAGTTGTTTTCAAAAAGAGGTTTATAAAAGTCACAAAAATATTTGAGATGGGGGTTGTTGCTGTCAGCTTCTAGTCATGACTCTATAAAATGAAACACAAGATATGCAGTTAGAATCTCCTGCCCACTTCATCTTCATCAGCCACAAGATGTGAGTCCTGCTGAAGGTTCATGTAGTGGAATTGAATTTCAGGAGTTATTAACCTAGTTTATTCACCGTCAGAGTCATTAACATATTTGATGCACCATCCATGTGCAATTCCTCGGGCCCTGAAAATGGAGTGCCTGCATTTGTATCTTTGCAAATGATTGACAGGAATTCTGACCAGGTGGCTAAACCAATCAATTTGCTGTTGAGTCATAAACTGGCTAATTTTTGTGGCACCAACCAATTTTTTAATATCCTGGTTCAGAATTTGGTTAATTCTGCATTATTAACTATATTTTACAGGTTTGGCTTATAATCAGAATTTGTGACAATCTGTGACTTTTTGGATATTTAAAAAAGAAAAGCAAATTGTATTCATATAGTAAATAATATATTAAAACTGGTCATGGGTAATATTATGTATGCTTGATTGGTAATAGTTGATCCAAATATGTTTGACTGGTGATAAGTAATCCAAATATGTTTGATTGGTGATGGGTCATGCAATCATCCAGGGAATCTATGGGAAGAAATTTTAAGATTATATTCCTTTGCTAGTCCAATTGAATTTTTATTTGTCTGGGACAGGTTTATTCCAAGCAAGAAAATTTGGTTGTACTTCAGCAAATGGACCCAGTAAACTTTGGTCACGTGGAAAAAGTGAAAGATACAGTCACTGACAAGACTTTAGTAAGGAAGAAGGTAAGGCAAGCACTAACAACATTTTAGTATGGAAGAAGGTAAAGTGAACACTAACATTGAAAAAAGAAGATTTTATGCTGTTAAACCATGTTAAACATAAATAACATTTTTGAAATGTAGGGTGGAGATGGAGGAGGCATTGAATTAATTTACTTTGAGTATAACTTTTAATGATGAATACATTTATTTGAGATTGCTCTCTGCCAGGTCTCAAAAGAAGATTTTTCTTATGGTGAATTACAAGTTCTTAAAGATCTGAACTGCTCTGACTACATCTTAAAACTTTTTGGTTACGTCTATGATGGAAACAACACATTTTTTATATTATTGGAAGATGCAGGTATATTTCAAACTAAATAATTACTCTTAATATAAGATACTTGTTAAACTAAATTGGAATTTACTACCAACAAAAAAGACCAGACTCCCCAACCCCCCTCCCCCCCTTTTCTCAAAGAGCTAGTGATATTTACATTGAGAAATCTTTCACAGACATGTTAGCTTCTAACGTGGTTTTTAACTAAAAATGTTGTACCTGATTTTAATCAAAATATGGTGTGGAAATATATTTATAGTCAAGACTGTGGACTCATCACAATAGTAGAACAAGATGTTAGGAAACTTGAATCATATGACAGGACAATAAGAGAAGAACGTTTTGGCTTTGGTTGTTAGTGGAGCTTAGTTTGGGGTCGATGTTTTATTTTAAGGTTGAAAGGGTATCTATGAAATGTCTCCACATAAAAACAAAAAAGTTTATTAACAACTGTTTGTCCACTGAAATTTCTGTTTTGGGTCTTGATAAAGAAATGGTTACACAGAGAGAGATCTGATACACCAACTGTAGCTTCAATTACTAAATTTATTTTTAAGTTGAAACATTAGTGTGACTTTTAACAAAATGATTTTTTCCGCAAAGTCCAAAGATACCTAATTTGATCTTAAGCAGAGATGTCCAACCTATTAAATTATATTTTTCATTGATTTTATATTTCTTATCTTTTCTTCAGGGGAATCACTTTACCAGCTAGTAGCTAAGCAATCTGCAGATAAAAAGTATGATGTCTTGGACAAATTGCCATCAATCGTGCGTAGTATTCTCCTGGCTCTCGTCTATCTCAATGATAAAGGCTACGTACATTGTGACATAAAGCGTAAGTTCTTAACACCTTTTGGTGACCTAATTCTTTAAAATGCTTTAGGTGAAGACATTTTATGTGGATTTCTCACAAAATGACATTCTTGAAATTAGTTGATCTGGTGCACTGAACTGGTCTAAGCACTTATGTTAACATTTGACCAAGTAAGTCTAAGCACTTATGTTAACATTAGACCAAGTCTAAGCACTTATGTTAACATTAGACCAAGTCTAATCACTTAAGTGTACATTTGACCAAGTCTAAGCACTTATGTCAACATTTGACCGAATGGAGATATTTGATGCTGAACCTATCAGTTTTCATTACTATTACAATGTTTACAAATTTTTGCATAATATTTAATAATTTTAAAATGTTTATAAAGGAGCACACACTGCAACTGTTTTTGTCAAGGTCTTAAAATCCCTGAGAGTCTTTGTTATGAATGAGACAAGTAAAAGTTAGTGTGCTGGAATGTGGACTGGATGATGAGTGTACGTAGGAGTATGCTTGGATGATGAGTGTACGTAGGAGTATGCTTGGATGATGAGTGTACGTAGGAGTATGCTTGGATGATGAGTGTACGTAGGAGTATGCTTAACTGCTGGTAGTTAGCGGTAGTGTGGTGGTGGTCAGTAATGCAGGGGAGAGTGAGGGAGTAGGAATGCTGAATGTAGTAAGTAGTGTTGCAATGATCCCGTTAGCAGATGTAGTTCTTTGGTTAAGTTTGTTGGCATAACTTACATTACACACCACTTCCTTCCACTCAGACCAAACTGTGCCTTTTCTTTTCCATGCTTGGATTCTCAGTTGCTGTAGATCTGTTTCCACATCATCTATTAATCTTACCCTAGGTCTGGTTAAAATATGTTTCGTTTGTGTTTGATGTTTTCAAATATTTGTGGTGCGCCATATGTCAAGCTGTTAGATGTCTGTCTGTGTCAAGTGTTCTTCTAGTGACTCTTACACCAGTGCACAAAATAACACTTGACACATTCCTCTCACTGTCCTCACGGAGATCTCTGTTGCAGCTGTTTGCTTTTATTTTATATTGTTTTTACTGTTGTTTGTTCCCTGAAGAAGGCTTTTTGCTGACATGCTTGTTGTTTTGCTGCATCGTTTTTCATGTTTTCCCAAACTTTGTTTAGCTTATTGATGCCTATTAGATGTCTACTAAAATTACTTTCTCTTCAAATAAACTACAGGTCTAGTAACCTTAAGCTCTAGACATAAATACCATTGTTCCCTCTCTGATCTCCCTATCAGTCACAGTATATATTTATGTACATTTTCACTTTAAACCATCAACACAGCCGTCAACCAATGGACATCCATTATGCATCGCCTAACAGCTTTCAGTCCTTAAAACATACTTTCATTCTGTTAAGTTTAATTACAGCAGCTCACTTTCCCCATTTAAAAATAAAACATTAGCCGAACCATTGGCCTTGCTATCATAAACGAGAACTGACTACGATAAATCATTCACTCATGATTCCAGGACCTTGACAGTCTAGCTTTGAGCCCTTTTCCTCTTTTGATCTTAAGTTTCCCTCAGAAAGTATCCTGATATTGCTCCTCTGGTGTCAATATGTCTGCTTCTTATAACGTTCTCTAATGTTATGTTAAAAAGCATACAAGACAGTGAGTCTCCTTGTCTTATGCCTCGTCTAATCTGAAATTCCCTTGAATATTTTCCATGAACCTTGCTTTTGCTTTTTGAGTACCTTAATGTTACATGTATCAGTCTTGTCAGTTTTTTGGTAATATCAAACTCCCGCAGAGCCTCAATTAGATTTTTTTTTTCTTTTGATGCTGTTATAGGCCATTTTATAGTCCACATAAAGTTGATGTACTGGTATGTTATATTTGTAAATTTTTTCAGAGGCATCTGATGGTGAAAATCTAATCAGTTATTGATCTGTTTTCTCTGATTCCACATTGGTAGTCACCTAGTATTTGTTCAGTGTATGGTATTAGTTTTTTGGCAATTACTTTTTTCAGTTTTTTGTATGTAACATTTAAGATGAAAATTCCTCTATATTTTGCGCGTTGAAGTTTGTAACCTTTATAGTCTATTGGGGTTTTGATATATATCGCGGACTGCATACAAGTAAATTAATAGTGGAACAAGATACGTTTTGGCTTTAAAAAGAAGACAGGACGATTAAATAGATGTTTTTGGTAAATCCATTCTTCAGCTACAAGAAATAACAAGTTATTATTTTTATTAGTGCCATTTCCCTCCCATTCTGTTGGAATTTTCCCTTCTTGCCAAATTTTATTTAAGTTTATTTGTCTGAGTGTTTAGTTCTCTTCCTCCAACTTGAATCAGTTCTGCTGTGATGAGGTCTTGTCCAGGGGCTTTGTGGCTTCTATGTCTGTAGTTTCTTCCAAAGTTGGGGAGTTGATTAAAGGGTCTGGTCCCCATGTGGTGGTTGATAATCTTCATCTTATGCATTTTTCGCATTTAGTACTTCTATCAAAACATTCAGCCGACCTCTCCAGTTCTTAACTATTTTTCATAATTAATTTTCCATCTTTGCTCTCACAAAGATTTGGCTTGGTATACATTCTTTTTTTCTTTTATCTTCCTGTGCATTCCTCTAACACAGGGGTCTCACACAAATCATCCGGGGGCCGCAGAAGGTAGAGTCTGAGTGAGACTGGGCCGCATCAAGTATTCTACAAAAAGGCAATCACAAATTCAATAAAGTGCGACTGTTACAATCTATAAAAACATGTGATCAAATTTCATCAAATTCTTCCTATAGCTTTGCAATGGCAGTGGTATACTTACTACTGAATGATGCCCGAGTCCATGAGTACTTTGCATGTTGGGTAATAGCAGAGATTTCTCTAAGAACCATAACACATGTTTCGTGCAGAATGCCCTGACATTGTCATAGGCAACACTGACAAGCTACCTCTTGTCTTGTAACGTCTTGTTGAGTACATCCAGCTCCTGTGTAAGGTCAACAAAAAAAAGTCCATGAGCCATTTGCGATCACTTAGTACAGGAACAACCATCCCAGCCTTCTCCATGAAGGCTTTGAAGACTTAAACGTGTTCAAACAGTAGGCAGGAGCAGGCAATATTTATGAATTATTGATGTGAAGGAAGATGCTATTATAGGGGAAATGAATTTTGATTTTATTATTTTATCGCAGAAAAGGCCTTTTAGGCAAACCCTATTTTGAAAGTAACCAAGCTGACAGGCTCGGAATTTCCCTCACTCGTAAACACTAGCGGCACTTTTAATAGGGATTCTTTGATACTGTGTCAGATTGCTACGATTTATACAATCATAGTTGTGAATTACCCACTAACTGACCTTTTAAACTTTTCTCAAAACAGCACTTTGGTCATGTTTGTATCATAAAATGCTATAAAATAAAAACTTTTAGTCCAATTTTAAAACGGTTTTTACCATTATAATCAACATACAAACATAATAAAAATCAGAATTGGACTAGTCTGTGAGATTCGACTGAAACTCGCGAGGGGTCACATTATAGATGTGAGAATAGGGAAAATGCGCTGGCTGCATTAACACTAATCTTTGCTGTCATGTAGCGGGATGCAAAATTATTTTTAAATATCATCTTGCGGGCCGCAAGTTTGAGACACCTGCTCTACTATTTCTCTTTCTTGATAAGTGTTCCATTTCTTTTAGTTTAGCATTTTCTCATTCCTTTTTCTTTTGGTGCACATTTTTTGGTTTCCCTTCTTGCGTCATTGTTTATTTATCTCATACTTGTGGTTTCCCTTTGTGTCATGGTCATTCATACCTTGTTCCTTTTTATCAACAGTCTTATCATTATCAAACATGCCTACTCTACCATTAGTTTTCTGAAATCCTACTTTTTCGGCTGATCTTTTCATAGAATGTTTTATCCCACTGTTCATTTATGTTGCTTCTACTTCAATTTTGTAGGTTTTGGGGATTAGTGGTTCTTGGTAAGTTTTTGTTACACATATCATTTTTGTCTTTGATTTCAGTCATTGTGAATTACGCTTATTCTCTGCTTATATTTAACCCTTATAAGTAGATGGTCAGCTTCTGCAACTGCTCCTCAATAGCTTCCTACATCTATTATGTCTGATCCATACCTCTGATTGATTAGAACATTGTCAATTAGCTATAACTGTACTGACAGATTCTTTCTTGAAAGCAAATTCTGTTCCAAAATTATTGGTGGTGTCGCCACTATTGAATATGAATGGTGTATTACTTATTTCCAGGGATATCTAAGTTTTTCCATATCAATACATTTTTATATATTTTTAGTTCATCTTTTAAGTTAGGGAGCCTTGTACATTCTAAATCGCAATCTAAAAATGTCTGTATCCAGGCTTAAGTGAATTTCCATTACTAATCCTGGTCTTAATTTTGGTTTTTTATTTTTAACAATAATTATTTACATGGCCGGTTTGTTAGTCCTGCACACAACCAGCGGGAAGGGGGGGGGGGGGGGGGGTAGGTTTAACGTTTCCTTTCACTTCCTTCAAGGGGGTAGGTTCTGAATTTGGTCCATACCTGGTATTTTATTTCCCCTGGTGCCCTCCAATATCTGGTGGGTTTTCCCATTTCGGCCGTCTTGGCAGGCTCTCGATAAAAGATCAGTAACACCACACAAGTTTAAAAATACACCACTTAACAACAAATGTATCCGCAAAATTTCTTCTTCAACAAAGAAGAAATGAAATGAAAAAATGAAAAATAAGATAAATGTGTCTCACAGGGTACTTTGAGTTATACATATTTATTTGCTTATTTTCATCTGGAAATAATATGTTGTTTACAATGTTCACAGCTGAAAACATTTGCGTGAAAGAAGGGATAATCAAACTCATAGATTTCGGCTCCTGCAACAGAATTAGTGACACCAAAAATGATGTCTACACATTGGATTATATGTCACCTGAGCAATTACAACATCTAAATGAAGTACTATATCTTATTAGTTGTATAGTTTATGTTAGTTAGTAAACTTTTGCTAGTTTGTCAACTTTCATTAGTTAGTTTGTCAACTTTTGTTAGTTAGTTAGTCAACTTTTGTTCTCATGTGCTGTTAATTTCACTTCACTTAGTATTTCATCATTTTTATAAACATTTTCTCTTTACTTAAATTTCCATCTTGTGGAGCATAGTTTGTTTACACACGTGAAATATTAGGACTTTCTCTTGCACTGTTCACCTGGTGAACGGCGGAAAAAGAATTCCAGGTCGATGGAGGTGGGTTGAGACTGAAACTCAAATTATCGTGGTTGACCACGTCTGCTTCTTTGAGTGAGCGGTTGGGTGGGTGGGCTCAGATCTAATGATTAGTTTTATGCCTAGGTAAAAAAAGTTAAGTCACTTTAAATGCAACTCTATAAGCATGTTGTGTTTGAAAAAGTAAATAATTCTATTTTTTGTCGATAATTTAAATATTACTATTTTAATACTAAAATGCATTGCCCAAAGAAAGTCTGTGCAAAAAATACTTTCAAAAATTGATTTTTTAAATTTAAATTATTTTCTCCTCTTAAGTGCTTTTAACTCATCTTTGATAGAAAGTCTTTTTTAACTTTTTTTTTTATTCTTAAGTCACTGAATCACATTTTTTTAGCCATTGCATAACCAAATCACTTCACATTTCATTAGTCACATCTTGTAGTACGAAATAGATTTTCTTTTTTTTTAGTCACATTTTGTATTACATCACACATTTTTTTCATATCTTGAATTATTACATGAGTCATGAGTCGCATCCTGTTAAACACATTTTTTAGTCATAATTTCTTTAGCAAATTTTAATTCTTATAACTGTCATAAAAGGTATGAACTTCAAGGTGAGTAATTCACCATCATAATATGTTAAATACTTTGGATCCAGAACAGATTACCCCATCAAAATTCTGTGAAATCATCAGTTCTCATAAATATATTTCAAACACCTAAGAATACCGGTACTTAAACTTAAAGCTTTTTTTTTTCCCACTATCCTCTGCAATCACATTTATAAAATTAATTTGAAAGTTATATAAACTTTAAACTCATTGTTCTTTATTTAGTCAGACAATGAAGATTACAGTATTGGCCCAAGTAAATACAAACCAGATCACAAAAGTGATATGTGGGCTGCCTTCATGGTGTTTTTATTTATTGTTAAAAAAGATGTTCCGGCAAAACTGTTCAGGAATCTGAAGAAAAAGGAGGTAAGACATTATAATGTAATTATACATCTGTAGTGATTACTTGACATGGATATTGCCACGTCTACTAGGGTTGAGGATCAGATGTGAGGGTTCTTGTTCATTTTTTGATAAAAATCCAAATTCCACTTACTTGTTTTCAAATTAGGAACCTCTAATTTTTAAATTACATACTGTTGAAAATGTCATGAGAGGAATTTTTGTTTCTGCAATTCCCTGAAATAAGAAGCTGTATGATGACTAAAACATTATTGTAAAAATAGTTCATTAGCTATACTCTATGGTGCACAGAGCTTTAGGATTCCATGCTCCTGGGAAAGGGATCTCAAAAAAAAAAATAATGATAATTTTTGTACATTCTACAAATAACCGTAAACCAAAATTTTATATTCAGATGTTCCAAGTTTTAAGGCATTTCTAACAATGATCATTGGTACCAGGGCTGGGAGCTCTGGATTAGGGCCTTTCTTCCTGGAGCTGGAGCCAGCAAATTTTCTAACTGCTCAGAGCTATGAAAATGAATTAACAAAAACATAGAAGAAAAAATTTGCTTTAGAAATGTTTTAGAAACTATCTTGCAAAAAACACAATTAATTACTATTTTAATGAAAAGTCATTCAGTGCAACGAACAACCATAGTGCACGTTTATAAAATAATACTGAAGAAAGTATTCAAGTTTTAGAAATCTACTATGTATTGTAATTTAACGCATTTACAGACTTTTCAATGTCATTACAAGAAATATAACATAACTGTTTTTGAAAAATATTTATTTTAGGGTATGAAATAATATAAAATTGCTCTTCTTTTAATAAAATGTATACTGACCTTTTAGTTGTTAACAAATGCCAACAAAATCAAATATGGTTGAGGAAGCTGCTGCTGCGCAGCTCTTCTTTCAGCTACCGGTATATTGCTGGTACATATGTGTCTAATATCCTTGACTAGTTTTGGGCAACCTGTGGCTCCATTTGAATGAACATATGCACCTCTTTTTTTTACTAATCCATAAGGACATGTGGCTCCCAAAATATTTTCTTAGCAGATATAAATATAATTTATGAAATTGGCTCCTCACTCAAAATAAGTTTGCTGACCCCTCAGTTGTGTTTAGTACCATCTGTGAGAGGCCAAAAGTTTTGTCCCCCATCCTCAACAAAAAAACTAAGCTTTTGTCCGAAAATTACCCCCATTAATAAATTGGGGCAGATAATGGCACCCCTATTTGAGTCTTGCATATTCTTATTTTGTGCTAATTTGAGAAGAAATAAGACCCATAAAATATCCAATGTTCTATTACAGCGGTTCTCAACCTGTGGGTCACGACCCCTTTGGGGGTCGAATGACCCTTTGCAAGGGGTCGCGTAAGACCATCGGAAAACATATATACTCTACAGTTATGGTGTAGGAATGAAAATAATTTTGTGGCTGGGGGGTCAGCACATCATGAGGAACTGTATTAAAGTGTCGCGGCATTAGGAAAGTTGAGAACCACTGTTCTATTAGATCTATCTCAATTTACTCATAAAATATGGAGAGTAATTTTGCTAGGCAGTTTAGCAATTATTGTGAATGATTACTGATTATCTGCAAATTAATCGGTGTAACACAAATATTCGATATTTAAATTTAACATACCGGTATAATAATATTGCCGGATGTTGGAGCGAAGCTGGAGCTAACAAAAATTTGTCCACAACACTGCATGGTACACAGTAGCCAAGACCTTCCTGCTCTAGGCAATATTAACCACCACTCCTAGTATAGGTCTCACTACCCCCAGTCAGTGATCCATGGTACAAAATGATTACCTGTCACTGTCATCTTGTCTGTTGCAGGCCTCTTGAGATCACATTTAACAAGGGAGTCGTATACAATATTTAAATATATTTTTGGTGTTCTTCTCTTATGAATTCTTGAAATGGAGTTTAAAAAAAAAGGAACCCATTTCTGATAATGCTATCAACTCAAAAAACATGTGCTTATTGTTATTAACGTTTAAATAATTTATATGATGCATAAGAACATACAACGTCTTATTAATTATTCACAGATTGAACACCTAACTGATCCAATTGATTCATTTTTTATTGATGGTCCTGTCTGGCTCAAAGATCTATTGGCTTTGGGTTTAAAAGTGAAAGTAGAAGACAGATATACAGCAAAGCAATGCCTTGCCTTCATGTTACAAGAAGGTATTACAGTGCTTCAGTTTAATTTGTATTATAGTTGTTATATTTCATGAGTTTTCATAGCCCATAATGTTAATTAGCCATGCGGTATCATAAGTACTTATTTGTCATAAGGTATATTGCCTAGATGCCATGAAGTATTACAGAAAGATGACCAAAGCTATATTCTACAATGAGTACTTAAGTGTGTTGCCAGTCCTATGTTTGCCTGGAAAGCTTGCCCAGATGCAGTATTAGGTCTTATAGTGATTGGAATCAATTTTGTTTTCGCTTGCTGTGTGCTTTCTTTGGGTGTATGCTGTGTGTCACTCTCTGAGGATTGTGCTAAATTATTCTCTTTTTTTTTCCCACCAGCTGACTTATTATAATGCTTGTATGTAAAATGTTGTTGCAGTGCTTATATGTTACATGGTATGCTAGTAATTTTTTTACTGATTACATCATTCTGTTATCATGTAGTGCAGTGTTTCTCAACCTTTTTGTTGCCTGTTGCCTACTTTAACATTAGATTTACTTCACTGCTTTCCTGTTTCTAATATAAAAACATACAAAAAGTCATTGTTTTGACATTTTTATGACGCTCTGAGAGCCTTATGGCTCACACTGAGAACCTCTGATGTAGAAGAGTGACCCCCCCCCACCCCCCCCCCCCAAAAAAAAAAATCTATTCAAGGTAGGTTATCCAATAATGAACTTACAACTGTTGGACTGGATATTGCTGGAATTTTAAGTTTGACATTTCTTTTGTGACAGGTGTGCTAAACTATGAGCCAAGCACTAAGGTAGGCCAGAAGCCAAATTCTGTGAAGAAAAGAAAGGAAGTCACACATTCACAACAGGAGGCATCTCCGGTCACACAAGTAAATTTAATAAATTATAAATCTGTAGATTTTAGTCAATGTGTTACAGACCACTTAAAAAATTAGCACATCTAGTTTTATCCCTTGCTTGTCTATTTTATTTCTGGATGTTATCAGCACTTAAACAATGGTGCACAAAGTTTTCTTTAAAATGGAAGAACTGCTTTATTCTTTCTTTCTTTATTTCAAACAAATTACATCTTATTATATCAACATTTAATTTAATTGTTAAGATTGATAACTTTTTTGACTGGGATAAATTTAAATACATGAAAAATAATAAATGCAACTGAATTTTAATTACCGGTACATATGTTTTTAATATCTGATAGATCAGGATAAATGTTTATATTTTTTAGCTATTGGTTTGAATAGTTTCAATATGTTCATGTTTTTCTTCTTATAGTTTCTGTAACTAATTTCTAAATGATATTTAAAAAATATCATGATTTATTTTTATCTCTTTAGCCCAACAGAACACGTTTTACTATTGTGAAAATTAGACAAGATCACCCAAGCATCCCTCTAGCGGATCAGACAGGTGATTTAACAAGCCAAGGACTAGACTCGCTGTCAAATGGTATTTATTTTGAAACTGTTTTTAATTAAAATAATCTACAGTAAAATTTTATGTCAGTGTTGGTAACTTTTCCTCATCAAAAAAAAAGTTAATACCAGGTACCGGTATATTGTTCAAGACGTGGTGTAAAAAAAAAAATAGAGAAAGGCATTGAAAATATTTTCTCATCAAAGGAAATATTTTCAATGCCTTTCTCTGTTATTTTTTTTACACCACGTCTTGAACAATATACCGGTACCTGGTATTAACTTTACTTATATGCATGTAAACCAGTGGTGTAGGTGGGAGGGGGTGCTTTCCAACCCTGTGAACACTTTTTTCTTTATATAAAGGTGGGCAGCTTTTCAGCCAAGTCAAACGAAAAGAAAGGGATTAAAAGACACAGGTCATAATTTTATTATCAAGTTCTACATTTATTTAGAAAAACTGTCAAAACATCGGCTCAATTCTACACCATGTATTTCACCTAAATATTCTGACCCAAATAATTAGAAATATTGGGGGGAAAAACTGGAGTGAAGTAGGGCGGTATAAAAAAAGGACAGTGTATGAGATATATTTTCTTTTGATGACATTGAGTGACATGAAATAACAAGCTTAATGTAGGCCAATGTGACAGCTTGAATGAATTTGGAATTTATTAACACAACAAAAAGTATGTTTTAGCACTCCTGGTGACAAAAAAAATCAGTTTAAACAGTGGTCGGTGTCACGGTCAGATCGCGTGAGTTTTTCTGTGTCAGCTTTTCGGATGTTAATTTGACCAATCGTGGGTGAGTTTCTTTTCCCCGTGTGCCCCACGAGTTTTTATTTTCTCGGTCAGGTTGACCGGTGTGCTGTGTCGGGAGGAACCATGTGAGGATAGAAGTGTGTAAAAAGGGGAGATGAGTTTCAGAGAGCGTGACAGTGGCGAACGCGATGGATTGGATGTGAGGACGTTAGTTTGTTGAGGGAGATTTTTCTATGGATGGCAGAGGACTTCTGTAAATATATTTTTTATATTATGTGCAGCATTTTTCTGGACACAAATTTTGTATTCTGAAAACCAGGGGATGTTTACTATGCATTTTTCCACTGTCAGGAAGATGAAGGTAATAAATCATATGAACCCTGAAGCTTTGCATCGTTTGCATTAATAAATACTTGGACTATTCAGCACATCAGCTCTGTAGGGGCTAGACAACAGGGGTTCTAGACCCTTGAAAATTGTTCTGTGGCTAGTACGCAGGGGACCGACCCCTAGACAACGTACGTCACGTCACAGTCGGCAACCCACGGCTCGCAAGCCACATGCTGCTCTTTAGCGACCTGAGTGCGGCTCGGCTAGCCGGTCACAAATCGATTTTGACTCCAAAACACATGGTTCTTAAAAGGTTCTTGAAGAGAAATTTGGCTCTCAAAATTTGTTTAATCGTCCTGCTGCTGATTTTTAGCTCTTTTGACTGATGAGTTGCCGACCGCTGAGTTAAAATATATTAAGAGTGTTTTTTTAAAATGAGACATTAAACTTCCAGATGTTAGGACCCAGGAGAAGCAGCAATTTAATAAAAATACACTTTAAAAAGATTATCTTTAAATGTGGCCATTGCGATTTTATGCATATAATTTTTAGAACATTTCATCTTTATTCTAAGTTCAAGAAATTTCTTTAATACTTAAATTATAAATTTAATTATTTTACTTTAAGCTTCCCCTAAGCATTTGTTGCCCAAAGACGTGGCTTTTGGTTTAGATTTATAATAAATCTGCTACTGCTTTTATGACTTTGAAAATTATCATGTGTTTGCAATGTAATTTTTCTTTGGTATGATTCATGGTCGGATTATGAGGCACAGTGTATTGTCAACGTATTCATTGTGCATAGAAAGTGATTGTAGTGGATGGGGCCTTTTGAGCCCTGTGTTTAAAGGATAGAATGTGTAGTATGATGACGATAATTAAGAAGATGAAATAAAAAGTGGAACCAAATACCCCATTGCTTCCAAATATTGATATTTTAAAATAGAAAGATGCCAGAATTGGCAGAATTAAAAACATTTCTTTAGCCTGATGTAACTCAGTACAATAACTCACTTGATGGAGCCAAACAGCATTATCTATATGCTTTTCTGTGGCTCTAAATGGCATTGGTAACTTTAAAAAAATTCATTTTAAAGAGTTGAATAGTGTTTTAAATAGTTTAAATGAATATTATAAAACCACATTTCCATTTAGTAACAAAAAAATAAAAGAATAGTATGACACAACCAGGTCGAGGGTGACTTAAATTTCAGAGCATTTTTATGATCCTCAATCAATTAAGTGTAGATTGATGCAAAACTAAATTCAGGTATACACCAAAATGAATCCATGTATTTTGAATTTATGAAAATATTTTAGAGGGAGGGGGCTCATTGACCCCTGTCTGCATTTGGTTTGGCTCAGGATCATTCAGTGCCTTTTGTTTATTTCTGTTTTCCACCTACACACACACACTGTCGTTTAAAGTGACTAACCGTCAAAATTGACTTACCATCAAAGGGATTTACCTTCACTTTTCTATAAGATGTGAAACTGGGTATAACTCAACCCCTTGAAACCAAAGCAAAAGTGGGGCTGTCAAATGTGGTGCTGTCACAAGTGGTGCTGTTTTCAGGTTCAGGTAGTGTTCAAAAATTATTACGTTCTGAGGCAACTTAGTGCATGTGCCAGGGACAAAGCTGTTTCAAAGTTCATTGTTTTTGGTGAGGATGTTGGTGATAAAGTGGCCAGCACTCTGAAAACTATTAATTGAAATTGTTTTGCTACCTACATGCTAATCTTAAAGTACAAAAATAACCCTAACCAAACCCTGACAAAAGTTTATTGCACCAATACAAATCCATATAAAGACTGTTTTTATTGAATATTCTAAAAGTTGCTAAAAGATTTCTGACATGACATAGGGTTTCTCTCATCAACTTCTCTTTTCTAAATTCTGAATCTAAGAAGCCAATTTGCTTAACATGGAATGTTTGAGTAAATAGATCCCTGTATGTGATACTATACAAAAGAGAGAATGTCACTTTTTTACCTGCAATTTATTGATCGTATCCGGAAATTTGTTTGAAAGAAATTTCGTCTTACGAAAATTGATTGACGGAAATTTGGGCGAATCTTTTTTTTTTCAGTTCCCTTATAAAATTTTGCGTCAAATTTCTTTTTGAACGCATTATTTTGTTTTACTATATAGTATATAGTATGTTGAAAAAGAAATTTGACGAAAATTTTAACGTGTGAACTGAAAAAAAGATTCTATCAAATTTCCATTCAATCAAATTTTCGTCTATCAATTTTCCGTCGACGAAATTTCTTTGAAACAAATTTCCGGTAACCGCAATTAATTGGTGTCTATTGGACGAATGATTACTACTTGGACTTGGGCACAGGTCACTGCATATTCTATACTGCTAATGCATCTTTATAGCCAGCTAGGCATTAGGTATTTAGGTCAAGGGTTACTTTGTTGAATGAGGTTGGTAGAAGTGGGGCAGAAAATGACAGAACTGATAAAAGCAAAAATATAGATGAGCATTGTTTCCAGGGTTGTTAGCATATTGCATATAAGCAAGCCTTACAGTAGTCATACACTTACAAATGATATGTCCCTAGAATTGTTATTCAGTTGTTTAGGAGGGGATGTGGTGGGCTGGTCTACCCCAGGCTGAACTTTTTCCTTTATTTGAAGATCGGGATTTTTGGCCAATTCTAGGGTTTGTTTTGGGTTGTTGTTTATTTTTGTGTGTAAGTGAGGTGGAGAAAAGCTCCCCACCCCAAGGGGAACTAACCCTAGCTACATCACTATTGCTATTACAAACTATAATAATGATATGTTCTTTGCATTATTTTTATGAGTTAAAATTAAAATAGCCACAAATTCATATTGGATGTAATGAAACAAAGCTTCCTGTCCTTTTTTTTCAGAATTGAAAGCTCAGGAAGAAAGTGGTCCATTCAGGGGTGAACAAATTGTTAGGGCAAGAATGAGTAATGCATCTGAGAGCTCTGCCTCTGCTAGTGATGATGATGAAGATATTGAAATATTCTAGTGGCATTATGTCAATGGGGCTTGATTTTAAAATACAGGCCACCTCACAGAAGGACTGAATTCACATCAAGGCTGGGACAAAAAAGTTTCTAGCAGTTAACCCCACCAGAATGTGTTCAACATGGACAAATGTGTTAAAGCTAAGTTCTCCATCCACAAAACCACTTGCATAATTCAGAATCCTTAACTTAGACATTAAATTGTTTAAGTTTATTTTTTTTTAAAGAGGAAAATAACTTTTAATGTCCATTGTACCTTGAGTTTCTAAAACTAAGATATTTTGATATACTACTCAATACTCAATATATTTTAAAAATTGATTTTTCTTATTTTTTTAACTTTTTTGGTAACTTGTTGGCCTATTTTTAATTTTCATTAATTTTTACTTTTGCACCCCAAAAATGTGACTTATCACAAACGCATATTTTTATTAAATTTAAATAAAATAATTAATCTTTTTAAGTCTGTGCTATTCTTAATGGAAAAAATATCCTTATTTTGTTTAAAAAGTCTAGTGGCATATCTGATAACTTTGTCATTAGGTTATTTTAATTTGGTCATAAATATTGATGGAGTTATGTTGTTGTAATTATTAATGGACATCAAATTAAACTTTCTTTAAAAAATGTTAAATGTTTCTTAATCTTTGTCTTGTTGCCTATATATGCTTGCGGAAAGAAATAAAGGCAGGTAGTCGATATAAAATCCATTTTTTTTAAAAATCAGTAAAAGTTCAGTACGAGTATATTTTATCAGATATTAATGGAGACATGTGTTGGAATGTATATTTATAAGAAAATTCTATTGCTGATGTGGACACAGAGGCGTCATTAGCTGTAATGTCACCACATGTAGTAACTCATAATGTAAAAAAAAAACACACAAAAAATGAAACTTTTAGTAAAGAAAGAAAGAACAATCAAATCACACTTACAAAATGTCTGATGATTTCTTTGATAGCTGTATTCAGCTTACCAGTAGGTAACAAATTTATGATAGCAATAATACGAGTCCAAGAAGAAAAAATATTTTAACTTCTGAATATTGTAATACTAAACTAATTTTTAGACTTGCACTACCAAAAATAATATAACTGTTGTGCTATAGAGCAGTCCTCCACAACTTTTTGTCCCTGAAGGGCACACTTAAGGCCCCAAAACATTTCTGCGTCTTTTAACTGAAAATCAAGAGAATAAAAAGTCGAGAAAAAAAAATCCTTATCTTTAAGAGATAGGAGATTATTATAAAATTGCATTATGGCTCTTTGGAAATTGGCGATAAATAATTATGGGACTAAAACGCGGTGGGGGGGCGGGAGGTAAGGAAATCTTCTGAACTTGAAATTGAGTGTCTCACCAGATCATCAACTCTGTGATACACGACTTTCCATTATTTATCAACACGCATTTATAATTTTATCACTATAGGGCACGTATCATAAACTGGTTATTTTCTTCTTTGAGTCATTTTGCAGCGGCACACCTAGCATCCTTCTTGCAGCACACCTAGTATCCCCTTGCCACTGGTTGCTGAGCTAACATACCTTAATATGTAGGTTTAATCACCTTAATCTGTAGGTTTATTCACCTTAATCTGTAGGTATAATCACCTTAATCTTGAGGTGTAGGCCTAATCACCACCACTTTCCCCACCCCAATAAATCTTATTCTTATTTTAATAATTTATTTCTTGTAAGGATGGAAATGAACAGAACAAAGGACGGGAAAACCCGAAAAAAGAAAGCAACAATAAGCCTTCATCAGCCAACTAACATTAAAAACAGAGTTCAATGTGTTCAAAATAACACTTTAATTGTAGTAATGTAGTATCCGACAGGACAGCAGGTGGAATGTGAGGCAGCTGTCCAGAAGGAGATTTCGGTTTTTATAGTCGGCATCACAATAACAGATGACAAGGTATCAGCCAGGTCTAGATCAAGTCTGTTGAGACACACAAAGAGAAGATCAAGTCTGTTGAGACACACAAAGAGAAGATCAAATCTGTTGAGACACACAAAGAGAAGATCAAATCTGTTGAGACAAACAAAGAGAAGATCAAGTCTGTTGAGACACACAAAGAGAAGATCAAATCTGTTGAGACACACAAAAGAGAAGATCAAATCTGTTAAGACACTCAAAGAGAAGATCAAATCTGTTGAGACACACAAAGAGGGAATAGACTTTCAAACAGAAATATAATCGGCAACTAACAACACTACAGCCCCGGTACAATGACTATCACTGTGCGGAGATAACTAAGACAGGAGTCGAAGATTATCCATCATATCATCATTGTTATGTTATGCAAAGCTCTAAACACAACAACAACGCCTTGTGAACATTGGTGTCACCAGGATTGGTGTCACTAGGATTGCTGTCACCATGATTGGTGTCACTTGGATTGTTGTCACCAGGATTGTTGTCACTAGGATTGGTGTCACCAGGATTATTGTCACTAGGATTGCTGTCACCATGATTGGTGTCACTTGGATTGTTGTCACCAGGATTGTTGTCACCAGGATTGTTGTCACCAGGATTGTTGTCACCAGGATTGTTGTCACTAGGATTGGTGTCACCAGAATTATTGTCACTAGGATTGCTGTCACCATGATTGGTGTCACTTGGATTGTTGTCACCAGGATTGTTGTCACTAGGATTGATGTCACCAGGATTGGTGTCGCTAGGATAGTTTTCACCAAGATTGTTATCACTAGGATTGTTGTCACCAGGATTGGTGTGACCAGGATTGTTGTCACTAGGATTTTTGTCACCAGGATTGTGATAACTAGGATTGTTGTCATCAGGATGGGGTTATCCAGCCATGTGACATTTTTTCTTTAAATGGAGGAGTGTCAATCTCGGACAACTCTCCAGTTTTTATCGTCAAAGAGAGGGCGACCAATTTCTTGATCCGTCGATGGCGGCACTAATACTAGCTACGCCACTAGGCAGTGCATCTATCGGCACTAATACTAGCTACGCCACTAGGCAGTGCATCTATCGGCACTAATACTAGCTACGCCACCAGGCAGTGCATCTATCGGCACTAATACTAGCTACGCCACTAGGCAGTGCATCTATCGGCACTAATACTAGCTACGCCACCAGGCAGTGCATCTATCGGCACTAATACTAGCTACGCCACTAGGCAGTGCATCTATCGGCACTAATACTAGCTACGCCACTAGGCAGTGCATCTATCGGCACTAAT
>CAXITT010000477.1:406033-584907 GCA_964033795.1 Lymnaea stagnalis | reverse complement strand
GGGGGATTGAGAGTGCCAAAAACTCTCAAGAAAAGGTGAGGACAAGGGTTCCCATGGAAAAAAAAAATTGATTAATTAAAAATGCAGGTATGCATTATGGCACACAATTAAAGTCGATTTTTCTTTCAGACAATTTGGAAGGGGTCATTTCGAACGTCTGGTGGGAAGATGAGGTGCATCTCTAGCTCCGCTCCAGCCAAATATGACCTAAAATCATACACTTGAGGGTATACTTTTTGCCCTAGCTTAGAGTCGCCCTTTATTTCTTTATAATCCCCAGAATTAAAAAAAAATACATTTTAAATGCAAGAGTAGATTTTAGAACATATAAAAATTTAGTTTTGCATCCTTCTATACACTTAATCGGAGAGCAACGGGAGAGATCTATTGATGCATATGGTGAAGTGGAGGAGGGGCTTATTTAGCCAAAATCGACATTGGATGGGAGCCAAAGTTAAATAAAATGTATCGTAATTTTTGGTTCAAGGCATGCATTTTTCTCTCAAATTCTTCATCTTTGAACAAGAACCTTCTTCTTGTATTCTCAACATAGTCCAAAATTTCTTAAGCAAAGAAATTGATTTTCAATCTAAACATGGTTCTATAAGTTTCTGCTCGTCAACTTTAAACCAGACATTGAAGAACTACCATAACGTTAAGCAGAACAGACATTGCATTAAGAGTAAATCACCCAACTTTGCAGATCTCATAAATAAAAAAAAATCACAGAATATAGCAAGTAAAGACATATAAATACAATTTTGACGAAAACAAACAAGTTATTAACTTATTATAAAGTGCAACACTTGGAAGCATAACTGAACTTCAGTATTACCTGCTGGTGTGGAAATTCATCGTCTGACATTAAACATTGATTAAATAGACTTATCAAGAAGCTAATAATTTCACATGATACTTCAGACATCTTGCGATTAAATTGTTATAGTTGTAAAATGTTGTCTTAGTTAAAATACCCGATAACCTCGCTGAGTAGCACTTGAAGCCAATGAAAGATCCTTTTCAATACCAGAAACAGAAACATTGCGAAACCCCCTCTACATTACATAAATGTTGCATAGGAGTAGGTGCTATAATTATCCATACATTGATCGTGGGCCCTTAAGATATAGAAGAAGAAGAAAATACGTAGGCCTATTTATTTATGTGCTGAAAATGAAAATTCCATTAATTTGGATTAATAAAAAAATCTTATCCTAATTAAGTAACCTAATTTAACAGCAACTGTATAGAGTAGAGGGCCATGCAAACTTTTAAAATGAGAATCCTTATAAGAGGAGAAAAAAAGGGGCGAGGTGGGGGGGGGGAGCTTATGTTGAGTTAAATGGTCCCCTAGGGATGCGGATGGTTTCCCGAAAAAAAAATTGAGGACCACTGTTTTATAGAATAAAAAGCCGACCGTGGTCTTGCTTAAGAAACCCAAATTCGTATGCATCCTGAAACTTATTTCTAGTTTGAATAAGCAGGCCCTGATCTGTCCTCGTTAGTTAAGATTAGTTAGTTCTCACTCAGAGTTAAGATTAGTTAGTTCTCACTCAGAGCTAAGATTAGCTAGTTCTCACTCAGAGCTAAGATTAGTTAGTTCTCACTCAGAGCTAAGATTAGTTAGTTCTCACTCAGAGTTAAGATTAGCTGGCTACTTTTTTTATTTGGATTGATTTCCTTTTTTTTTTTTTTTTTTTTTTAAACTTTAACTTATCGAATACGAGAAGGCGATCCCTCCAAAATTATTTTCAATAATGTAATAGCTCGTTTTGTTTTTTTTTATAAACAAATTTGAAATTAAATTAAATATTTCTTTAATTTATTTTTTTTTGTTTTTTTTTTTTTTTGTTTTTTTTTTTTTTTTTTTTTTTTTTTTTTTTTTAAACTTTAACTTAGCGAATACGAGAAGGCGATCGCTCCAAAATTATTTTCAATAATGTAATAGCTCGTTTTGTCTGTTTATAGAAACAAAGTTGAAATTAAATTAAATATTTCTTTAATTTATTTAAAAAAAATTTAAGTACAAATGTATGTGGACCTTGTGGAAAGCATTAAATAATCCGCCGTCAAAACTGTGTGTTGCGAACACAACCAATGATCATCGAAGAGAAAGATCAAAGTTTACTTTTATTCACATTCTTGTATATCAATGCGCCGTGAATAAGACGAAATTTTAATGTTTAAAAACATTTAAATCAAAATAAATAAAATATTAGAGCAACAGTTCGTTATATCAATTCAAAATATGGATTGAAATTTACAAAGTCTTTGTATTGTAAAATTATGTTTTTATTAAGACAGAACATTCCCGGACTCTACTTACGAGTGTTAGGATATTCTCAAAAAGTGGGTTGGAAGTGACTAAACACGGAACACCCCAGGAGATGACTATTCCGATTTACTGAGTTCGATAATAAAACATGACATGAAACTTTTCTTACTCACCCCCGTTTCTGCTAAAAACTGCAGATACAAAGATCTTTATGGGAGTTCGCTGATACAAATGTGGAATATGCAGTCAAACGAGAAGATCTTCGCTAAGGCTCTTCGCACTACTCTCATTGTTTTGTTTATTCTTCAGTTGGTAAGTGATAGTTACTGGCTAATTAAGTCATTTAATTGTGCGAATAAGGCAGGAACAGAATCAATAATTCAATCAAAATTGATTAGAAATCATTTAACTAATACTAATATACTATTATTATACTTACCTTATTAAGTTTTGAAAATATAAAGTAGTTAAACTCAGGAGGAACAATAGACAATAAGAGACTATAGACCTAGAAGTCAACAAAAGTTGTCCAAAGTTTGTTTTGTATCGCAACATGACATTAGTATTAGTAGGTCCTATGCCTATACTATGGACCAGTATTGACCATGGACGAGATGGTTATAGTTATACCGTTATAGTTATATTATTTAAAATTTAAATAAAATAAAGAGACTCTTACTGAAGACTGAAGTAAATCATACTCATACTCTTATTATTCTATTAGTAATTAGTATTTAAGTAGTATTGACAGTATTGGTCTTATTTAGTTGTAGTTGTAGTATTTGAGTTTGACTGAATCACTGGGTGCCATTTAAATTTTAATATGAGTATGAGTAGGCCTAATTAAAGTCTTTTACTTTTAGGCTAGCATAGGCAAAATTATAATTTCCTTGACAAAATTTATTTTAATGAATGGTGCGCCTCCCCCCCCCCCCCCCTTTTTTTTTTTTTTCCATCCAATAAATTGCCAGGAACATCAGATGGTGACTCATTAATTTTAATTTTAGCATACTAAACTAAATTTAAAGAGGTGATCATTATTTAAGTGTTGTTAAATTGAAAATTCCAGTCGGCCCATGCTTATCCAGATGGAACTACATTAAAACACTTTACAGTTAATCCATCCATGTCTGTGGCACTACAACCGGGCCCTTGTAGGGCATTTGGCCTGCTTCCCCACTTCCTTCCATGTAACCTACTTGGGGCTTTTCTTTTCCATGTCTGAATTTCCAGCTGCTGTAGATCTTTTTCCACATCATCCATCCATCTAAGCCTAGGTCTGCCTTTGAGCCGTTTGTCTCTGGGGTTTTGGTGGTGCACCCACTTCACTCCTCTGTCATTTGGAGTTTTTTTTAAGTGTCCCGCCTAGAGAAGCCTGCCCTTGTTTTTGTCTGCTACTACTATGGGGTTCTGATATAGTCTATACAATTCCTGGTTGGTTCGTATTCTCCATTCAGAGGCGTAGCGTGGTGGGGGCAGGGGGGTACAGATGTCCCCGGGCGCGAGCTAGTTAGGGGCGCCAAAATATGCTTTGATATTATTTTATTGATGAAAATAATGGGTTTGAGAGTTGAAAAAAAGAAAAAGGGGCGCTAAAAATGGATCTTGTCCCCGGGCGCCAAACACCGTCGCTACGCCACTGTCTCCATCCATATTCATCCTTAGTTTGTTCTTATATTTTCCATGTTTAATAAGTTTTCTACTCTCTTCGTTTCACTTGTGTATTTTACAACTGGTATGATTACAGTTTTATATGTAGTTTTCTTTGTTTTTCTTGTAATGGTTTTTAATTTTTAGTATTTTGTGTTACTGAAGTATGCCCCGTTTCCTGCCAATATTCTTTCTTTTATTTCTATTAGTAATTCATTTCTTTCATTTATTAAGGATTCTAGAAATTTCAATTTATTTAATTATTCATAAGTGTGGTTTCTAATTTTAATTTTTTCATTTGTCTGTTCTTCTCTTAACATAGTCATGTTTTTTGGTTGTAAACGTCCAGTCCTGCTTTGAGTGATACATTGTCTAATTTAATAAAAGCTTGTGAAAGGCTTTTTCTACTGTTTCCTTACCTGGCTATGTCTTCAGCATATTCAAAATACTGAAGGGGTTGGTTGTAGAGAGTGTCTATTGGTCGTTGGTCTTGGGTTGTCCCTTCAGAAAGTGTCCTGTGATTGTTTTTGAGTGTCAATATGTTTGCTTCTTATAACCCTAATGTTGGGTTATATAGCATACAAGACAGTGAGTCTCCTTGTCGTATGCCTCATCTAATCTGAAATTTCTTGAAGTCTCCCTGAACCTTGATTTTGCTTTTTGAGTTGTTTAATGTTATATGTATCAGTCATATTAGTTTTTTGGGTTTGCCAAACTCCAGCAGAGTCTTATATCGATATTTATTTTTGATTCTGTCATAGGCCATTTTATAGCCCACACAGAGTTGGTGTACGGTACTGGGGTGTTATATTCTTAACATTTTTCTAATAGACAAATGACAGTGAAAATAGTATCAGTCAATGTTCTGTTTTGTCAAAGTCCTCATTGGTAGTCGCCTAGTATATGTTCAGTGTACAGTTTTATTCTCATAGCAATTAGTTTTTTCAGTATTTTGTATGTAACATTTAAAAGGAACATTCCTTGTTGTTTGTGCATTGAAATTTGGAAACTTTTTTGTGTATTGGGGTTATAGTGCTGTTCCCATTCTGTTTGAATTTTCTCTTCTTGCCAAATTGTATTTATAAGTTATGTGTATGAGTGTGTTTTTCTGTTTCTCCATATTTAATCAGTTCTGCTGTGATGAGGTCTTCTCCAGTTGTTTTTCATAGACTTTATTACTTCTGTAGTTTCTTCCAAATTTGGGGAGTTTATGAAAGGGTTTGGTCCTCCATGTCCATGTGGAGGTTGATCATCTTCATCTTGTCCACTGTCTGCATTTAGTATGCCCTCAAAATATTCAGCCTACCTGTCCAGTACTTTACTATTTTTGGTAAATAATTCACCAGCATTGATCTCATGCATTTGATGTTATCTATTATTGAAGTCTTTTATTTATGTACCGGGTACATTTATATTTCTCTCCCTTGATCGGTATTCTATTTCTTTTAATATAGCTTTTTTTTTCCATTCCCTTTCCTTCTTCCAGTACATTTTTGTGTTGTTTCTCGTTTCATTGTATATTTGTCTCGTCTTTCTGGTTTCCCTTTGTATCATGGTCATTCATGCATTGAACCTTTCTTTGACAGTCTCTCTGCATCCATTATCAAACCAGCCTACTCTATTGTTAGTTAGCGGTAATCCTACTACTTTTTCTGTTGATCCTTTCCTAGCATTTTTTATCCTAAACCACTGTTCATTTGTTTTTTTCCCCTGTTTATATTCGCCTGTAATGCTTCTAGTTATGCTTGTACTTTATTTTGGTAAGCTATTGCGGTTAGTGGGTCTTTGGTAAGCTTTTGGTAATCATATACTGGTAGTTCTCTTTTGACTTTGGCTGTTATGTATTATGCTTATTCTCTGCTTATATTTAACTATTTAACCCTTATAAGTAGATGGTCAGAGTCTGCATCTGCTCCTTGATAGCTACTTACATCTGATCCATACCTATTGTTGATTAGAACGGGGTCAATTTGGTTGTGAGTGATTCGATATGATGATCGCTATTTTAATTTCATGTTGTGGTACCTCCCCGTAGATCTTTTCCAGCATCTCATTAAAGGATTCTTTTATCTGACCTTCTGTATCTTCAGTGGGAGCATGAATATTTATAAATGCTTTATTAAATATTTTTCCCTCATATACAAAGAATACAGTTTTTTTAATTCTCTGGTTTAAAACCTATGACTGCAATGATGACTTCTCTCTTCACTGCAAGTCCAATTCTAAGAGTGTTAGTGTTGTTGCCACTATACAATATGGTGTAGTCTTTTGTTTTCAGGATGTGGGAATTTTTTCAATTGAATTTCTTGGAATGCAGCAATAGAGATTTTATAATAAATTAGTTGATCTATTAGTTGGCTAAGGCTCCTGCTCTAAACATGCTTAGTACATTCCAGGTGGCAATAAAAAAAATTATGTCCATATCCAGGCATATTGTTGATTTCTATTAGAATCAGTCTGGGTTTTATATTGTTTGTCTTTTGTAACGATTGTCTTTACATGGCCGGGTTGGTAGCCCTGCACACTACCGTCTGAGGGTCTGCCTCTTACCGCTCTCTTGGTAGCTGCCTTAATTTTGGGGTAAAGTTCCCTAGCCTTCGTAGATGCCTCCACTTCCTACAAGGCAGTAGGTTCTGATTTTGGTCCGCATCGGGTATTTTATTTCCCCAGTACCCACCATATCTGGTGGGCTTTTCCCTATCCACCACCTGGTGAAGTGCTCTATGCAAGATCAGTATTTACGCAAACGTTAGAAAAAGTATTTATTTATTTTTCAAATAGTTTGTCTTATATTTTCGTTGATATTAAAAAGGATTCTTAGTTTTTCATTTATACCACAATGGCGCTGTTAATAACAAAAGATGCATGTACTTTTTTGATCTCTTCCATTTATTTAACAGTTTATATTTTGTGACAAAAAGACAATATTTGATTTATAAGTCTGTTTAATAACGAAACAAGTTGATTATTGACAAAGAATAAATTCAACCATGAAACAAAAAAATGTGTTTACATTAGCATTTAATTTAATACGCTAAAATAAGAGATCACCCCATCACATGAAACCAAATTATTTATTTTCAGTATTTTTTAAATTATTTTTTCCATTGAATAAATATGTTCTATCTTTTTATACAGTTAAGCACAGTCGAAAGACAAATCTTCGATTTCCTGGGTTACATGTGGGCACCTATCATTGGCAACTTCTTTCAGATAATTGTTGTCATCCTTGGCATTTTTGGAGCATGTAATTTTTACAGGTCTTTTATTGTTGTGGTAAGTATTAGGGTTAGAGTATTTTTCTACAGGCTTACGTAACTATATCTGAGAAATAATCCATGCATTGGAATAATAGTGTATGTTCCTACACAAGCAACTTAAAAAAATTAGCAATGTACACATCAGCTTTCCAATGTGCCACTTGTGTGCTCTATGTATAACATAATTAATTGGATATCATTGTACCACTTGTGTGCTCAATGTGTGGCAAAATTGAGGTCACATTATAAAGAAACGGGAATTTGTTTTTAATGTTCTAATCCTTGAGATGATCCACTTTTCAGTATGCAACTTGGAACTTGTTGTGGCTCGGTTGGAATATATTTGTCATCTGCCTCTATTTGGAAGTTGGAATATTGAATAGGGTAAGTAAGAACAGCAAAATAATGAATTCTAAACGGTAAAATAAAGAACTCTTACACTGTAAAATAAAGAACTCTAAACGGTAAAATAAGGAAATCATTTACAGGAAAATAATGTCTCCTGTTTTTTTATATTACTTGTTGACAAACATTTCTATTCCAAATAATGGACACATCTCGACTCTTTAACAAAGCAACACATTCATCGACATTGGGCATTTACCTTACAATTTTATGTAGCATCCACGAATTTCACTTTTAAAACAAATAAAACTATAGACCGGTAGTATGAAACAAATAAAACTATAGACCGGTAGTGTGAAACAAATAAAACTATAGACCGGTAGTATGAAACAAATAAAACTATATACCGGTAGTATGAAGTAAAATTCCTTGATTTGAATATGTTTCAGAATTTGCGAGAGCTACATTTTATTTGACTATATTTCAGAATCGTGAGCGCTACATTTTGACAATAGGCACAGAGGGTAAGAGCTGGTGGCTGGAGCACGGCATTGGATGTGAGGTGACCAACTCTAGTTGGGACGATGGGGAGATGGACTCTGGCCGCAGAGTCCCACCTGAAGCCTATGTTGTTGGTTGTATTCTACAATATTACTATGTTGAAGTAATCCATGCGGCTGTGCAGTGCATTTTATCAGTAAGTCAGAGATTCATTCATTGATATATTTAAGATAATTAAATGGTGTACTTTTTTTGGTTGTCTATAGACAGGAAGTAGATGGACCTAACGGCCATCTTTGTTGTTCAAGATCACTTCTGTCTTATTGATTTGAATCATAAAGGATGTTACAAGGCTACACTTGGATACCACAAGGGTGTTACCAGGCTACACTTGGATACCACAAGGGTGTTACCAGGCTACACTTGGATACCACAAGGGTGTTACCAGGCTACACTTAGTTACCACAATGATATTACCAGGCTACACTTAGTTACCACAAGGGTGTTACCAGGCTACACTTAGTTACCACAAGGGTGTTACCAGGCTACACTTAGTTACCACAAGGGTGTTACCAGGCTACACTTAGATACCACAAGGGTGTTACCAGGCTACACTTAGTTACCACAAGGGTGTTATCAGGCTACACTTAGTTACTACAAGGGTGTTACCAGGCTACACTTGGTTACCACAACAGTGTTACCAGGCTACACTTAGTTACCACAAAGATGTTACCAGGCTACACCTGTATACCATCTAGGGTGTTATCAGGCAACACCTGTATACCAACAGGGGTGTTGTCAGGCTACACCTGTATACCAACAGGGGTGTTGTCAGGCTACACCTGTATACCAACAGGGGTGTTGTCAGGCTACACCTGTATACCAACAGGGGTGTTGTCAGGCTACACCTGTACACCATCTAGGGTGTTGTCAGGCTACACCTGTACACCATCAAGGGTGTTGTTAGGTTACATTCAGGGTGGTCTTAAGCTATAATGAATTGGTTGTTTGCATAGTCCTTGTTGAACTTTGGTGGTTTTCACAAGTTCATTCAATATGATTTGACCACTGTGGGTAACTGAGTGATGGCTTAGTTTTCAACTTGATACTGGTAGTGTGTAGATAGTGATGTTCTGATTGGGTCCCCTTATTGCACAAGGAGGATTTATTTAACACTATAGAGTATACCTTTGATGTCAGCCAACATGTACTCTTAACTTAAAGAAATATAAGTACCTATTACCTATTTCGTGTACCTATTACTCATTGTGTGTACTTATTACTTATTTTATGTACCAGTTGCCTATTTTGTATTACTGTGCATCATTAAAAAGTAACTATAATCTATTTTGTAATGCAGTCCATAGCTTAAGTGTACAGATAACCTATTTTGGCATTGGTACAAAACTAAAGTGTCATAATCTATTTTGCATTGGTACTGAACTAAAGTGTCATAACCTATTTGGCATTGGTACAGAACTAAAGTGTCATAACCTATTTGGCATTGGTACAGAACTAAAGTGTCATAACCTATTTTGGCATTGGTACAAAACTAAAGTGTCATAATCTATTTTGCATTGGTACTGAACTAAAGTGTCATAACCTATTTGGCATTGGTACAGAACTAAAGTGTCGTAACCTATTTGGCATTGGTACAGAACTAAAGTGTCATAACCTATTTGGCATTGGTACAGAACTAAAGTGTCGTAACCTATTTGGCATTGGTACAGAACTAAAGTGTCGTAACCTATTTGGCATTGGTACAGAACTAAAGTGTCGTAACCTATTTGGCATTGGTACAGAACTAAAGTGTCATAACCTATTTGGCATTGGTACAGAACTAAAGTGTCGTAACCTATTTGGCATTGGTACAGAACTAAAGTGTCATAACCTATTTGGCATTGGTACAGAACTAAAGTGTCATAACCTATTTGGCATTGGTACAGAACTAAAGTGTCGTAACCTATTTGGCATTGGTACAGCACTAAAGTGTCGTAACCTATTTTGCATTGGTACAGCACTAAAGTGTCGTAACCTATTTGGCATTGGTACAGAACTAAAGTGTTGTAACCTATTTTGCATTGGTACAGCACTAAAGTGTCGTAACCTATTTTGCATTGGTACAGAACTAAAGTGTCGTAACCTATTTTGCATTGGTACAAAACTAAAGTGTCGTAACCTATTTGGCATTGGTACAGAACTAAAGTGTCATAACCTATTTTGCATTAAAGAAAAAATCTCTTAGTATACACATGTTGTAATACAGAACAAATGTAAAGTGTACATATTTTGTATTACAGAACAAATTAAAGTGTGTACATATGTTGTAATACAGAACAATTCTTAAGTGTACACATTGTATTACAGTACAAAGTGTGCACATTGTATTACAGTACAAAGTGTGCACATTGTATTACAGTGCAAAGTGTGCACATATGTTGAATGAAATGACTAAAGAATCCCAATAACTTGTTCATTTTGTCCACAGCTCGGAGGTTTTGTTGCTTCCCTTGTTTGCATTTATTCATTTATTGAGGAGAACGATGCAAGTAAGTACTCTTTATCACCTGGCTCTGAAACGTGTGCTTATCGGTCAGCTTACAATGACCACATAGATTCCTCCATGCTCCTAACTCCGCGCACTCGACGCTTCCATTCTCACCAGCATTTACCTTCTCTTCCCGATGTTGCTTTTCCGTATTCACCTTTATCTCAGAAAGTCCTCGGTGTCCCACCTCCGAACAGAGTGTTTGGCGGCACACCTCGAAACCGAGCATACGGTGTCTCTAGTTCTACTGATTCTCCCCCAGTAACGGTGCCCAGACCCAGAGTCAGCTACTTACCGTCACCTCTGTTCCAAGAGTTTGTCAACTTGTTCACCAGTCAGAAGACATGCTCTTCCTTCTTTAAATGGGACACTGCTGGTAATCACCTTGACCAGTCAGCAAGGCTGGAATTAAGAGATGTACCAACTGAAGACATGATGGAGTCTATGTATAAATACAACATCCCAGATGCTACTGTCATGCTGAGCCTGGGCTCACTAGACTTAGAGCCGGACGATGTCTTTGTTCTTCAGACAGAATTGTAACTCGCTGGAAAAGGAAAAAAAATGCCAGTCAAAATTGTAGAACCATTAATCTTCAAACTGGCCAGAAATACATTTAATTTACACATGGAAAATTGGTTGACATTGTTTTAGCTTTAGTATTGATAGCCTACTCAGGTGCAAGTTTTAGAATAAACCTATCTCTCATTTTTCATTAACTATCAACTCGTGTGAATAAACCTATCTCTCATTTGTCATTAACTATCAAATCGTGTGATTAAACCTTTCTCTCATTTGTCAATGACTCTCAACCCGTGGGCAAGTACAACTCATGTTCAGTCATAGGCCCTGAAGGCTGAGTATATTTTTTTTTTTTTGTTACTCTTAACAAAGTTCTGGTTTATAATTTATAACACAAACAAATACTTGTTCATTTCTGTCAGTGGTGCAAGATATCTCAGATTGGGCACCACTAAATTAGTGCAAGATATCTCAGATTGGTCTACA
Source organism: Lymnaea stagnalis (assembly GCA_964033795.1). Classification (NCBI taxonomy): domain Eukaryota; kingdom Metazoa; phylum Mollusca; class Gastropoda; family Lymnaeidae; genus Lymnaea; species Lymnaea stagnalis. Next base: position 573,320 of record CAXITT010000477.1, on the reverse strand, counting down.
ATATATTAGTGCAAGATATCGCAGATTGCTTTAAACTAAAACTAAACTAAAACTCTGGACATACCGTTACCATATTTTATCCAATCCATCATCTCTTGCACTGTGGGAAAATGAAACGGCCGCAATGTTACTCTTCTAACATTAATTTGCTGTTCATTTGATGCTAATATTTCTGAGTTGTTTTGGCTAATCTGTACCGGTAATTCTGAATTACTTTTCTCAAATGAGTTAGAACAAAATATTTTTGTTGTTGAAAGTACCTTTATTAACAAATGATAATTTTATTACACCAATACCAGAATACCTAGTTGCCATGGCAGCTACAATAATGAATCAAAATAAATTATCTTAAACTTAAACATGGGTTTAAATTTTAGACAAAAGCATTTATTTGTCCACATGTATGTAGAATCATATGTTCAAGAATCAGTGACGAAGGAAGTGGGGTGCTGAGGGCTGCCCCCCCCCCGGGGCAGCAGTTTTTACTTTGTAAGGTGGGGCTGCTTTTTCTGCAAACTGCATTGTCCCCCCCATGGAAGGGGGCTGGACTGGGGCAGCACTAACCCTGCCAAGAATACACTCTAATGTTCCGATGTACCGGTACTTTTTATAGCATTAGAAATCTAGTTTTATTTCTTCTGTTGAATAAAGGGAACAAGTGCTTGTCTAACTGTACACAAAACTAATTTTTACTTTTCCCAATAGCTCAAGATACAAAAATGGATATCAAAATATTTTTAATTTAAACATTTTAAGGTCATTGGGACTTGATGTAAATTTTAAAATGATAACCTTCTTAAAACTCATTGATTTTCTACAGTGAGTTCAGCCAATGATGAGTTGGAGTTTGTCAAAATGCGCTACAGAACTCCCACACACATGGCTGCGTACAGAGATGACAGAGATGACATGGCATTCGACAATATCAACCTTACAACGGATACATTACCACATTCCAACCCCGTACCCAGGCAGCGGGGCGAGCGCGAGATGCCCCCCAGCTACGACACTACCATGAGGAATGCTCACGCCACGGCCGCAGCCAACCACTATTACGCCTCCGAGAGGCAAAGTGTCCGCAGCAAGGCCAGCACCAGGTCAAAAAGGTCGACTCACCGCCAGACCAGTGCAAACAGCAACAGTGTTACCTACAGTGAACCAGTCCGGGATCTTCCATGGGTGCAGATTACACCAATGTCTGACAGCCATATGATCCGTAACTATCCATAACTCCCAGAGCTGTGTGATTTATTGTTATCCATCAAAACTCAAGTGTTAAAAGGACCTTTGTTCACTCTCTAAGATATTTTGTAAATTTATTATTAAAAGCAAAAGACATCTTTCAGCATATTATATCCTCATATTTCTGATTATACTGTAAATCTTTTTATCTGATGTGAGTATATTTTTTTCCATATATATGTCTAATGAGAGTACCGTATATTTTATCTATTTGTCTGATGAGAGTAAATTTTATCTATTTTTTTGGTCATCAGATGTCTGTATGAGTAATCTATTTTGTATTGTCCGATGTGTGCTGTTTTTTTTCCAAGACAGCTCAATCTTGTACTAGTTGAACGACAGTTCAGACTTGTACTTGTTGAACTGATACAGCTCAGACTTGTACTTGTTGAACTGAGACAGCTCAGACTTGTACTTGTTGAGCTCAGACTGAGACAGCTCAGCTTGTTGAGCTCAGACAGCTCAGACTTGTACTGGTACTTGTTGAACTGAGCCTGAGACAGCTCAGACTTGTACTGGTACTTGTTGAACTGAGCCTGAGACAGCTCAGACTTGTACTTGTTGCACTGAGACAGCTCAGCTTGTTGAGCTCAGACAGCTCAGCTTGTTGAGCTCAGACAGCTCAGCTTGTTGAGCTTAGACAGCTCAATCTTGTTCATGTATGCCTGCAGCATCCGTCCAGTACAAGGCAAATGATCTTTTGGCATCTGAGCTCAACTGATCTACAATCAATTAGGCAGGTCATCTCTTTGGCTTGGTTGTAACTTTGTCTCTCTCCTGGCACTTCATTTGTCCACCAGCCTGAGGTGATGAGAGTTATGTCACTGTATTGCTTGACCAAGAACTCTATCTGTATCATACTTAGCTCAGTAGGTTAGTTGGTTAGCATAGAGCAGATTTTACATGGGGTGCAGAAGACACGGAGGTTCAACTGTTTGATTGGATTAGCAGAGTAGTGATTTTAGGGGTGTTGCCATTCTGTGGAGAGCTAATGTTTATCAGTATCAGTTGTAAATACGAAATAGTCACTCTGGCTTTGTTTGAGATGGTCACCTAGCGCTAAGAGGTTCTGATTGTAATTCTAACAGTAAGCAATAAAACATCTTTGCATTTCATGTAACTGTGGCTCATTGGTGGTTTACAGATCAGCTGTTTATAAGATGGTTTGGCCATTTCAGGATTACTTCCCAAATTAAAATATTTTTTTTTAACTTGTTATTGTTATTGTTAACTTATCCCAGCCTGTTTTGAACAAGTGGGTGCGTTGGGGGCCAGTCGGGTGAGACTCAAATGGGTCATTTGAGGGCCAGTCAGGTGTGACCATATACATCCTGTTATTTCAATGTAGTCATAAAATAACTTAATTTAAAAATAAGACGAGAGGAAATTTGTATTCTCTATCTGTGTTAGTCTGTCAAGTCAAATCTATCTTGTTTACAAACAATTAGATGTACCGGTACAAACGTTGAGATGTCTGTGCCTACAGATGTCTGTGCCTACAGATGTCTGTGCCTACAGATGTCTGTGCCTACAGATGTCTGTGACTAAATGTCACTGACTGTAACTAAAGATCACCATACCCATGACCACAGATGACCTTGTCACTGGCTACAGATGACCTTGTCTCTGGCTGCTGAGTCCATGACACCATTACAATTTCAGTTGCTTCTGTGGACCATGACAACCTGTGACAGTGTCCATGAATACTGGTAACCATGACTACAGATGACCTTGTCTGTGACTACAGATGTCTTCCTATATTTAAGACTTCTACAGCGATCTTGATCAGTTTTTGAGTTACAAGATGCAAGCTTGCAATGAACAAATTTATTTTTAATACTGAACGTGAAGAGCTCTTTGTTGATTAGAATTTTAAAAAGTTTTGTTTCATGGTTACCATTGTTCATTTGGGAATTTGTCTGTCTAAATACTTTAACTCATATCATCTGAAATGTCATTCAATTAAAATTAAAACTAAATAAATTAGGAATTAGATTTTCTTTGACTTGTGTTTATGTACATACAAAGTTAAGCACATGGCTTAGTTAGTAGAGATCCCTGTGGGTTGAGTTGTAAACTCATATATATTTTATACATAATATATCGCTTGATATCTTTATACTCATAGTTCATCAATGTAGACATTTTGGTTAATCACATATCAATCATGTGTGTTGGTTGGGATCATGTGCTTTTTAGTGTCAAGTGTCAGGTTTGTTAGGATAAAGTGATGTGTTTGTTGGAATAAAGTGATTTTTTTTTGTTAGGATAAAGTGATATTTTTTGGGATAAAGATATGTGTTGATATAAAGTGATGTTTTTCTTGGGATAAAGTAATATGTTTGTTGCGATAAAGTGATGTGTTTGTTGGGATCATGTGCTTATTAGTATTAGTGTCAAGTCTGAGGTTCGTTAGGATAAAGTGTTTGTTAAGGGATGTGTGGTGTTTGGTGTTTGGATTTGTGAGAAGTGATGTTTGTTATGATGAATTGTGATGCTTGCTATGAAGGTTTGTGACATTTGTTTATGCTATTGGTTACACATTGGGACCTCAGTAATTCTGTACAAATAAATTTCTTCCAAAATCCTAAAAAATCTAAAGAGGTCTGAATGTGGAAATTCTTATTTCACTTACAAACCTTAAAAAAAAAAGAATTAAAAAAAACCGGAACATTTGTTTATTTCCATGTCAAATGATTATCTATTCCTGTGTCCTGTTTTAATTTATTCCTGTGTCCTGTTCATATCAGCCACTTAAAATGGATGAGTAGGTTTCTATTCAAATAGACCACTCCAGCGGCTTTGAGATTCAAGTGTTTATGATGAGATTTGATTAAACTGTTTATGGAACTCAGCTGTTTGTTATGAAATTCAACCGTTTGTTATCAATGAGTTTCAGCCGTTTTTTTTTCAATGAGATTCAGCTGTTTATCATGAAATTCAACTGTTTATTCATCAATGAGATTCAGCTGTTTATCATGAACTTCAACAGTTTATCCATGAGTTTCAACTGTTTGTCATGAGATTCAGATGTTTGTTTATCAATGAGTTTCAGCTGGTTAACATTGTATTCCATCCAAATTGTTTACATTCCACTGTTCATTCCCAGAGACAGTGAAAATTGTTTTCATTACAGTCCTCACCAGTTTCTGTATCAGAAACAAATTCTTATTTTTGTAGTCTTCAAAATACCGGTACCTGTTGATGAGTTGAACATATCCTGCTCTGTTGCTATTGGAGACGGCCACAGAAACATAAAGATCTGTTGTAAAAATCCACAAACTGTTTTTTATGATAGTGTTTATGGTTGTTGTATCGTGTTTATGGTTGTTGTTTTCTTTAAATTTGACTTGACTTTTGCTTTATAGAGTTTTAAAACAATTAATTATGGGGAAATCAATAAATTTGTATAAATTATTTTTCGAATTGATGATCCATGTTTTCACTTTTGTAAGAAATTTATTTCATGTCCTGCGAATGTTCAGATGTTCAAAGTTCCCCAAAACATTGATTGATTTGAATCAATTGATTCCTTTTTCTAGAATACTAATCAAAGCATTTTGCTGGAGTCTTAATTATAGCATCAAAATAATATAATAGGACATGGTAAATCTTCATATTAAAGGAATCCCCATGTACTGTAAGCACCTGTATACTTTGTTGAGATTCTATTATTATAGGATATTTGATTTCTTACATTTTGACAGACTCCCATTACTCACCAAACCATCCATGATCAAAATATGAGTTTTCATACTGAGGGCTGATGTTAGAAGTTTCACTGGAAGAAAGGGAAGAAATCATAGCAGTACAAGTGCTGAGGTGCAATCGTAAACATGACCTAATGGAGTGTTTTATGGACATGAAGTCCTACACCTGTGGAGTGTTTTATGGACATGAAGTCCTACAGCTGTGGAGTGTTTTATGGACATGAAGTCCTACACCTGTGGGGTGTTTTATGGACATGAAGTCCTACACCTGTGGAGTGTTTTATGGGCATGAAGTCCTACACCTGTGGGGTGTTTTATGGACATGAAGTCCTACACCTGTGGGGTGTTTTATGGACACAATTCCTGAGGCGTTCATGGTCTTATTACAAATCGCCAGCTGTGGCAAAATATTTTATCAATTTTTCCGCCACTTATGCCTGTCTGACACAGTTGTCTTTTATGCCTGTCTGACATAGATGCCCCTTATGCCTTTCTGACATTTTTTCTACCATCTTGAAGTTGTCCTCAGCTGTATGGATGAAAGCTAACACCAGTTTGATACAACCCAACACCAACTAGCTTAATCTCCTGATGTCATGTTGAGACACTTGAACTTGAGGATTACATTTCACATCCTAGAAGTAACTTCCCCAAAGCAGATAATCTTGTACTTAACAGAGTTAACATAGGCCACCTTGTCATGAATGGGGATGGATATTTGAGCCCAACTTGGACCCTATCTGTGAGTCTAAGGGCTGTTTACACATACATCGAGGGTGACTAAGATCCTAGCTATTGGTGAGTTAAGGACACTTTTTTATTGGCCAGATAAAATTTTATGTTAAATCGACATCTGTTTGTAAGCAAAATAAATAATTCTTTCTTTGAATGTGATTTTGAAGATCCATGGCGACTGGCAATGGGTAACTGGTTATATAGCAACATTTACTTCAGTGTACTTAAGTGTTAAAGAGTTCTCTGTAAGGTTTTCCTTATTCATCAGGAACCAATTGAAACATGGTTGTGATTTACACTTCTTTTTATGAGTGGCATCCTTTATTTGTACACCTGTCTCAAAAAGAATATTTTAAAATAAATCTTTGATCTTTTCATGAATAAACTTACACCATTACAAAACTAAATATCAATGAAAACTTGCAGTTTTTAGTTCATTTAACATACAGTTTGCTTGGTTGATTTAACATTTCTTATTGAATTTCTAAGCCATGAAATATGACGTGATGTTTCTATTGCACAAATATCTTTGCCCATCTCATGATTCATCTGTAAATAAACTTTAAACCAAAAATCTTTTGTTAAATTTTTCAATTGATACTTTATATTTTTAAATTCTCCCTCACAATGACCACACTGTTTACAACAGTAAGGTAGCACGCAACACCAGCACACAATCTACACACCCACACAATTTTACCACAGTAAGGTAGCACGCAACACCAGCACACAATTTTACCACAGTAAGGTAGCACGCAACACCAGCACACAATCTACACACCCACACAATTTTACCACAGTAAGGTAGCACACAATCTACACACTTGCATACTTTCAGTCATCTTAGCTAATAGTAATACATCAAAATAAGGTATAAAACAATTTGGTTTGCTATATACATTTTAGGACAACATTATACAATTCAGTGATATTTTGGTTGATATTTTGGCTAACAACACTGCATATTTGATTAAAATCCTAAATTAAAAAAAAACTGACACGTAGGGGATAAGGCTAGACTAATACTATCTGTGACAATGATCATACAATTCTTTGATTTTGGGATTGTAAATGTTCTCATATTCTATTAATTAGTTGAGTTCATAAAATATGTACTGGTACTTGGCATGTTATGTGAACACAGAGTGTAGTAACAGTACCAGGAATTAAATACTTTGAAATATCTAAATGTGTTACTACATCAATTCACGTTCGCTGTTTTGTTGCGTTTATTTTTTCAGGCTTAACCCTACTCTGTTTTACTCATTTTATTTTGTACTAACCTGATTGCAGTCTCTCCCCTTATTACCATCAATTCATTAGTGTGCTTGGCTTTCATGTCAGCAATATTATTGACATTTCCAGTCTATTAATAAATACAAGTGTATTCTTCTTGCTAGCTGTTACGCCTTGTCCATGTCATCTTCCTGCTTGCTCTTCTTGCCTTGTCGATGTCATCTTCCTGCTTGCTCTTCTTGCCTTGTCTGTGTCATCTTCCTGCTAGCTGTTATGCCTTGTCGATGTCATCTTCCGGCTAGCTGTTCTTGCCTTGTCTGTGCTTTCTTACGACTAGCTCTTCTTGCCTTGTCTGTGTCTTCCTGCTAGCTGTTATGCCTTGTTGATGTCATCTTCCTGCTTGCTCTTCTTGCCTTGTCTGTGCTTCCTTCCTGCTAGCTGTTCTTGCCTTTTCTGTGTTTCTCATAAAACTGATGAGCTTTGGCTTTGCTTGGCCTGACCACTGATGTAAGATTATGTAGCCGCAAGATCCCAGCCTCACCACCAGATGCCAGCCACAGGCAACAGTTGACATTCGGGCTGAATCGAACCTGAGGGAAATCACGAACATAATTAACATGCTTTTACCTATTCATTGCATGGACCCGGGTGTCACTTGGCACACATTTTTGTGTGTTATTGTTAATCCGTCTGTCACAAAGTGACGATGGTATAGATTTCTCTAGGAGGATAAGCTAGTTCCCTAATTGCCATCAATGGTGAACGAGTCCAATCCCCCAGAGGTGCTGGTGGTGTTTTTGCTTGTTTAGGCTGCTGGGGACTGAACTCAACCCCAAGCAGCTGGGGACTGAACTCAACCCCAAGCAGCTGGGGACTGAACTCAACCCAAAGTGGAAATTAAAATTGAAGGAGCCGAGAGCATCCACTTCTATATAATATGCCTGGATCAGATACTATCTTAATTCTTTGTCTCTGGAATTAATGTCCATGTTATGATGGAATTATCTATTTGGCATATGTGTTACGCACTACCCTAAACCATCACATCTTTTTTGTTCTTCACCAGAAAATGTTCAAATGTTTCAATTGCTGGTATAGAGTTAAAGGAGATAGCATGCTCTTTACAGGCAATACAGACTTTGGTTTAAATTTTAATATATAAATCTGATTTTGATTTAAGAAAAGAAAAATTTAACTTGAAAAACTCACAAAATGTTCAAAAAGTCACACAAAGAGAAAACTATAATCCAAATGCAATACCAGAGCACATTATAAAATGTCCGAAAAAATCCATTTGCACTGGAAACAATCTGTCGCTATTAGAAAATAATTGCACTGTATCCTTGTATGTATTAACATTATTATGGTAAATGGAAGATTTACCATAAATTTGTCATATCTTTTCATCTGGGTTGAGCTATGGTAAGCCTGAAAACAATCCATATGGATGGGCGGATTTGACTGACATCCAGCACAAACGTATAGGCCTACCAGTACAGTTTGCCCTGTTTGTATACTGTCTTTTTTTTTTACCTAATAGGAACTTTAACTATTTTACACCTACTTTATTCAAAGGTAAAAATTTGAAATTGCACTCAGTTTTAGTGCTAAGAGTAAGATCAGCAGCTTTCCTTTTAGAATCTACATTATTTATATTAGGAACAGTATTAGCTCTTCTAGAGGGCACTTTAGCTGTGGGGGTGGGGGAGGGGAGGGAGGGAGGGGGGCTGGTTGTTCAACAGCTGATGAATTATCAATTACATTAGTTGCTCAATAGTACTACTAATACAACAACTAGGATTATAATTATAGGATTCATCAGAATCAGCTTCTGCATATGAAATCATAAAACCACTGTCTGAATCATCATCAGAGTAATATTTTCAACCTTTATTAGATCGACTGCCAGAGGTGTCAGGTCAAGATTTCATGTTTGTAAAGAAAAATAAAATAGTGTATCAAAACAACCGCTTCCAACACTTGAATCAAAGAAAATCGGATGTTTATCAAAGGGAAATCATTCTAAATCTGATTAAAAGTAATTTACAACCAATAGCTAAGAGGAGAACCAAAATAAACAGGATTTTATACATCAAAGTTCCGATCGTAGATCCGTACAAAACCTCATTTGAAATCAATGATGGGATTGTTGATCCACTGCTGTGTTAGGTAATGGCACTATGATCTTCCACCAATGCACTAACCAGAGTACTTACCCTGTCCACTTCTGTGTTAGGTACTGCCACTATGATCTCCCACCCATGTACTAACCAGAGCACTTACCCTGTGCACTGCTTGTATGTTACTGCCACCATAAACCTCATGTTCCACCTTCCCACTGACTTTGGCACTCAGCTTCAGCTCAGGTCTTGTCTAGAACACCAACAAACATTATTTTTATTAGATATATGTATTCTACAAATGTGCTTTTCATGCAATCAAATATAATATTATGCTGAGCTGAATAAAATAGAGATGTAGAATAGTAGAAAGAAAGAATTTAAATCAATGACTCATGAAAAATCAGAACACAAGGTTTTGTTTATCAAATATAAGAGAAGTCTGAAGCATTCTCTCCTTTGTTGTGTTAGAGGTCATGCTGAGGAGGAGAGACCACGCTGAGCAGGAGAGACCTGCTTACAATCTTTCTAATTTAAGTGTTTCTTTGAAATGATATCTAAACTAAATACGTCTGCCAATTTGTCAATCAAATATAGAGTCGTGATCAGAATAGTTCTCCTTGTTTGTGTTACTGTAGTGTGGTAGAGTAGTAGTGTTACATTGTGATATGGCGGTAGTGTGGTTGTATGGTGGTTTGGTATAGTGGTAGTGTAGTAGTATAAAAGCATATAATGTGATAATGTAGTAATGTGATTTGAATTAAAAATATAAAATATATATCTAAGATTATAAAGATTATATTACAGGCTTATATTTAAAAAATCAACTATTACTATTACATATTAAATTGGAAATAATTAAGTAACTATTTGGGGTAGGTTGCAAAAGGGGGGGGGGGAATTCAGTACCTTGGCAGAGAGCACAGAAAGGTGTAAATCACCTGGTGATATGAGGAGGCCACTGCCCTGGTGATATGAGGAGACCACTTGCAAAAAGTGCAGTAATTGTTTTAAATGGATAAGTTATCCACTTACCATCATTTTTAAGTGATTTGTATCGTACCACTTCAGCATTGAATTAGTTCCCTTTATATCATTATTAAATGTCAGTTTGTAGCAGCTGGAGTTGTGTTGTTTCTTTGTGTGGCTGTTAAGTGGGGGAACCGAACCCAAGACAATTCTTAGACAATGCCTGGACAACTCGCTGTTAAGTGGGGGAAATCGAACGCAAGACAATTCTTAGACAATGCCTAGAAAACTCGCTGTTAAGTGGGGGGAACCGAACCCAAGACAATTCTTAGACAATGCCTAGACAACTCGCTGTTAAGTGGGGGGAACCGAACCCAAGACAATTCTTAGACAATGCCTAGACAACTCGCTGTTAAGTGGGGGGGAACCGAACCCAAGACAATTCTTAGACAATGCCTAGACAACTCACTGTTAAGTGGGGGACCCGAACCCAAGACAATTCTTAGACAACTCGCTGTTAAGTGGGGGACCCGAACCCAAGACAAGCCTTAGACAATGCCTGGACAACCCGCTGTCACATATTAACTTTAAAGAATGAATTTTACCTCCACATAGTGTAAGGTATCCTCACTATTTGGACAACTTTCGCTGCATGCAAGGCCGGGGACTTTCGTAGAGCTGCCAGATTTCTTTGCAGATGTTGGCTTGGTGTGACCAGTCAGAATTTGATTTGTTTCAGTTTTGTTTAAATTCTTGGAGTTTTCTAGATGTAAATTATTTGTCAATGTGGATAGCTGAAATTCTTCCTTGTTGATGTGGTTAGCTGGTTGATTTGACTCTGTCTCACTGGATAAGTCAGGTTCATGACCTTGACCAGGAATGACACTTTCAGTATTTTGAAGATGCCCTTCACATTGCTGAGTGACATTAGCAGATGGACCTTGACCTGCAGGGGTCTCTTCAGCAAGTCTTGCTTGGTATAGAACCTGTGGGTTATGAGATGTTCTTTGAAAACAGACATCATTGAGTACGTAAAGTTCAACAATGGCTGCCGAACGTTTCAAGAAGATCTAAGATGATGATGACACAAGTGTGGATACCAAAATTGTGCAATGAAAAAAATTATTGTCAAACTACTCAAATCTTTCAGTAGTAAAAGATTGTCTTCTCAGACACTTGGGAACAAAATGATTGTCAAACTACTCAAATCTTTCAGTAGTAAAAGATTGTCTTCTCAGACACTTGAGAATAAAATGGAAGGAAAATTGCACTCATTTTTATTAAGTTGTTTTCAAATAAAATGGTTTATACCAAGCCTGCACAACATACGGCCCGCCAGAACCCACTTTACCGCATGTGAAGTAAAGAAAGAAACTTTTTTATCATATTTTTAACAGCAACCCACCCCTACACNATTTTTCATAAAGTATGCCGCCGCCCCCCCCCCCCCTTACATCTTGAGTTGTGCAGACCTGGTTTACACTAGACGCCCCCCTTAAATTTTGAGTTGTGCACACCTGGTTTACACTAGACGCCCCTCCCCCCCTAACATTTTGAGTTGTGCACACCTGGTTTACACAAAAATTAAAATGTATTTTTAAAGCTGTGATATAGAAACAAAACAATGATGTCACCATAATCTCAGACCCAATTTGACCCTACATTGTGTTATATTTATTACTTTTTTTAATTCGGTATTAATTTTTCCCCGTAGCAACCCAAAATTACCATTGAAGGGCATGTCCTGGTGTGCCATGATATCTGAGACTTGATAGTCTTGGTGCGCAGTCCAACCATTTGTGGTAATGTCACCTTGACCTTGCCTGTGGCATCACAGGAAGCAAGTACCTCATAAAAGGGAGAGAAGCAGACATCCTGAAAAGGGATTTTTTTTAAAGTCAGTGAATTTTAACTCTCTTCCATTTTTTACTTTTTAAGTAGGACAAAATTAAACTTTACTATTAGCAAATGATTACAACTAAACTTAACTATTAGTATATAATGCACATGATTGCACCTAAACTTTGACCCACACCGATACATTGAACCACTATTGTAAGTAACCCACATCATTGCATTGGCCCACATTGGTACATTAACCCACACTGTTATTTGACCCACAATGGTACCTGACCCAAAACGGTACAGTGAATTAGTACACAATTAGTACATTGACCCTCTAAACAAAACTGCCACATTTACCCACTTTTTCCACATTGGTAAATTGAACTCCCCTCCCCCTCAATACCCATTGGTTCATTGACCCACTCATCCACACTTATCCACTTACCCACACACATGCGGAGTGCGACTGGACCAATATCCCAGTAGCCATGTTCCTCAAAGCAGCTCTGGCTAATCCATGGAAGGACACTGGGCAATTTTCAGTGCTGATGATCAAACAGTTTGAGACTCATTGTACCCCAGTTGTTCATTTAACTCATTAGTTATGACTTTTTTGTGTGTGTTAATCATAACTAGTTAGGGTTAATCATTACTAATCAAAGGAAAGCATTTATGACTTAAACACTCAATAATCAACAAAAATGTTTATGACTTTAAAACTCACTAATCAAAGGAAAACATTTATGACTTAAAGACTCACTAATCAAATTTCTCAGAGCAAGAAAAGAATCCATTGATGAGAGGTCCGGCCCAACACAATGAATGTTGAATAAAAAACTTGTGCGGCTGCTTAAAGATGGCTGGAAATAACAACAAGATCAATTGGACCAGTTGGTAGTGGCTGCATTCATTCAAGGGTCACAAAGTTGGAAACATGATACGTGCCCCCCCCCCCCTCCACACACAATCTCATGGTTGAGGATTATTACAGGTTGTGAAACAAAGAATTGTACAACTCAGACTTGTAAAACTCAGACAATGCTGAAAATAACAACAAGATCAATTGGACCAGTTGGTAGTGGCTGCATTCATTCAAGGGTCACAAAGTTGGAAACATGATACGTGCCCCCCCCCCCTCCACACACAATCTCATGGTTGATGATTATTACAGGTTGTGAAACAAAGAATTGTACAACTCAGACTTGTACAACTCAGACAACCCTGCTACAGATTATGCTTGTTTTTTCACCACTGATTTATACAAAGTGGATTTATACAACACCTTCACTATAAAAAACCTGCAGTGCCACTTTCAATATTATGATACACCACCAGTCTATTGGCGTTGACTGTATCTATTAACAGGACCTACCCCACATATTGGCATTGACTGTATCTATTAACAGAACCTACCAAACATTTTGACATTGATTGTATCTATTGACAGGACCTACCCAACATTTTGGCATTGATTGTATCTATTGACAGGACCTAACCAACATTATGGCATTGATTGTATCTATTGACAAGACCTACTCAACATTAAGGCATTGACTGTATCTATTAACAGGAAATATCCACCATATTGGCATTGATTGTATCTATTGACAGGACCTACCAACATATTGGCATTGATTGTATCTATTGACAGGACCTACCCAACATTTTGGCATTGATTGTATCTATTGACAGGACCTACCCAACATTTTGGCATTGATTGTATCTATTGACAGGAAATATCCAACATTATGGCATTGATTGTATCTATTGACAGGACCTACCCCACATGTTGGCATTGATTGTATCTATTGACAGGACCTACCCCACATGTTGGCATTGATTGTATCTATTGACAGGACCTACTCCACATTTTGGCATTGATTGTATCTTTGACAGGAACTACATAAAATTTTGGCATTGATTGTATCTATTGACAGGAACTACCCAACATTATGGCATTGATTGTATCTATAGACAGGAACTACCCACCTATTGGCATTGATTGTATCCTTGTATCCCATTGGCAGGAACAACCATCAAATGAAGATGTGAGGAAGATCGTGGGTGATCTGGGATTCCAGGTACAGGCTAAGATTGAATCAGTATTATATCTAAAGCACTGCATGGGTCTAAGTGTGGAGGAGTTCACTCTGATGAGAGGAGAGCTGGACAGGAGATCCCACAGGAGGGTGCAGCCTGAAAAAAACAAGCACAATCTGTAGCAGGGTTGACAACAACACAATCTGTAGCAGGGTTGACAACAAGCACAATCTGTAGCAGGGTTGACAACAGACACACTCTGTAGCAGGGTTGACAACAACACAATCTGTAGCAGGGTTGACAACAATACAATCTGTAGCAGGGTTGACAACAACACAATCTGTAGTAGGGTTGACAACAACACAATCTGTAGCAGGGTTGACAACAGACACACTCTGTAGCAGGGTTGACAACAGACACACTCTGTAGCAGGGTTGACAACAACACAATCTGTAGCAGGGTTGACAACAACACAATCTGTAGCAGGGTTGACAACAACACAATCTGTAGCAGGGTTGACAACAGACACACTCTGTAGCAGGGTTGACAACAGACACACTCTGTAGCAGGGTTGACAACAACACAATCTGTAGCAGGGCTGACAACAACACAATCTGTAGCAGGGTTGACAACAACACAATCTGTAGCAAGGTTGACAACAACACAATCTGTAGCAGGGTTGACAACAAGCACAATCAGTAGCAGGGTTGACAACAACACAATCTGAAGCAGGGTTGACAACAACACAATCTGTAGCAGGGTTGACAACAGACACACTCTGTAGCAAGGTTGACAACAACACAATCTGTAGCAGGGTTGACAACAACACAATCTGTAGCAGGGTTGACAACAACACAATCTGTAGCAGGGTTGACAACAGACACACTCTGTAGCAGGGTTGACAACAACACAATCTGTAGCAGGGTTGACAACAAGCACAATCAGTAGCAGGGTTGACAACAACACAATCTGTAGCAGGGTTGACAACAACACAATCTGTAGCAGGGTTGACAACAACACAATCTGTAGCAGGGTTGACAACAACACAATCTGTAGCAGGGTTGACAACAACACAATCTGTAGCAGGGTTGACAACAGACACACTCTGTAGCAGGGTTAATAACAGACACACTCTGTAGCAGGGTTGACAACAACACAATCTGTAGCAGGGTTGACAACAAGCACAATCAGTAGCAGGGTTGACAACAACACAATCTGAAGCAGGGTTGACAACAACACAATCTGTAGCAGGGTTGACAACAGACACACTCTGTAGCAGGGTTGACAACAACACAATCTGTAGCAGGGTTGACAACAACACAATCTGAAGCAGGGTTGTACAGTTAAAAAATGTAGCAGGGTTGCTTATCATGGGACTACACCTGAAATAAACATACAAACTACAGCCACGTTCTTCAATCTTTATCAGACTACACAAGGCAAATAAATACAATCTATATAAAGATTCTCCAATGAAATGCATATACAATGTATAACAGGATGCAGAATGGAACCAACAGCTCTGACTGAAGCATTCAAACAGCTCTGACACAATCATCCCAACAAATATATCACAATCATCCCAACAGCTCTGACACAATCATCCCAAAAGCTCTGTCACAATCATAGCAACAACTCTGACACAATCATCCCAAAAGCTCTGTCACAATCATAGCAACAACTCTGACACAATCATCCCAACAGCTCTGTCAAAATCATCCCAACAACTCTGACAGAATCATCCCAACAGCTCTGACTGAAGCATCCCAACAGTTCTGACTGAAGCATCCCAACTGCTCTGTCACAATCATAGCAACAGCTCTGACTGAAGCATCCCAACAGTTCTGACTGAAGCATCCCAACTGCTCTGTCACAATCATAGCAACAGCTCTGACTGAAGCATCCCAACAGTTCTGACTGAAGCATCCCAACTGCTCTGTCACAATCATAGCAACAGCTCTGACTGAAGCATCCAAACAGCTCTGTCACAATCATCCCAACAGTTCTGACTGAAGCATCCCAACTGCTCTGTCACAATCATAGCAACAGCTCTGACTGAAGCATCCAAACAGCTCTGTCACAATCATCCCAACAGGTCTGGCTGAAGCATCCAAACAGTTCTGACTGAATCATCCCAACGGCTCTGACTGAAGCAACCCAACAGCTCTGGCTGAAGCATCCCAACAGCTCTGTCTGAAGCATCCCAACAGCTCTGACTGAAGCATCCCAACAGCTTTGACACAAGCATCCCAACAGCTTTGACACAAGCATCCCACAGTGTTGACACACGCATCCCAACAGCTTTGACACAAGCATCCCAACATCTTTGACACAAGCATCCCAACATCTTTGACACAAGCATCCCAACAGCTTTGGCACAAGCATCCCAACATCTTTGACACAAGCATCCCAACAGCTTTGACACAAGCATCCCAACAGCTTTGACACAAGCATCCCAACAGCTTTGACACAAGCATCCCAACAGCTTTGACACAAGCATCCCAACATCTTTGACACAAGCATCCCAACAGCTTTGACACAAGCATCCCAACAGCTTTGGCACAAGCATCCCAACAGCTTTGACACAAGCATCCCAACAGCTTTGACACAAGCATCCCAACAGCTTTGGCACAAGCATCCCAACACAAAAGAAGCCAGTGAGGAAGTATTTGTTCAATGTATAAAGCTTAAGACATTTAGAGTTTTATATTTTCTTATCAAAATAGCAGGTGACCGTTCACAGCTTAAAAAAAAATATTTTTGTCAACATACCTTGGGCATATCCAGCAATTATATACCGCAGTTCTCCCCCCTGCTGCCATGAGGTACACAAGCAAGGGCCACAACCTAAACAACATCATAAAGAAAGACACTGAAATCACAACTGTTCAAGTTAACCTCATCATTAACTTGTGGTTTGAACTTTATTTTTTGGTAGATTTTAAAACATTCAAGAACTTGGTGACCAGAGTGATGATATTTTATTTGAACTTATTTCTTTTCTGGCAATAGGAAATATAAAGCACATGGTGGGGAGGAGGGGGGGGGGAACACTGAATAAAAAGACTAATGAAACAAAGAACAGCGTAACAGTAATTAATTATGTTAAAATAACAGTGTGCACCAAATGTAACGGTACTGAAATTCCTGCATCAGGTATACACCAAATGTAACGGTACTGAAATTCCTGCATCAGGTATACACCAAATGTAACGGTACTGAAATTCCTGCATCAGGTATACACCAAATGTAACGGTACTGAAATTCCTGCATCAGGTATACACCAAATGTAACGGTACTGAAATTCCTGCATCAGGTATACACCAAATGTAACGGTACTGAAATTCCTGCATCAGGTATACACCAAATGTAACGGTACTGAAATTCCTGCATCAGGTATACACCAAATGTAACAGTACTGAAATTCCTGCATCAGGTATACACCAAATTTAACGGTACTGAAGCTACCACAACAGGTATGCATCAAATATAACAGTACTGAAACTCCCGCATCAGGTATGCATACAACAATTTATCCAAGGTGCAAAGCTCTGTGTCATAGTTTTCACAGAAGTGAAAAGAATGCTATACGGTCAGAAGTTGTTAAAAATGTGTCTCATAATTGAGTTTGATTTTTGCTCATACCTTAAGTGTTAAAGTGATTAGAAAATGCGACCTAGTTTGGTAAGTGTTGAAGTTATTAGAAAGTGTGACATAGTTTGGTAAGTGTTGAAGTTATTAGAAAGTGTGACATAGTTTGGTAAGTGATTAAGTGATTAGAAAGTGTGACATAGTTTGGTAAGTGATTAAGTGATTAGAAAGTGTGACATAGTTTGGTAAGTGATTAAGTGATTAGAAAGTGTGACATAGTTTGGTAAGTGATTAAGTGATTAGAAAGTGTGACATAGTTTGGTAAGTGATTAAGTGATTAGAAAGTGTGACATAGTTTGGTAAGTGATTAAGTGATTAGAAAGTGTGACATAGTTTGGTAAGTGATTAAGTGATTAGAAAGTGTGACATAGTTTGGTAAGTGATTAAGTGATTAGAAAGTGTGACATAGTTTGGTAAGTGATTAAGTGATTAGAAAGTGTGACATAGTTTGGTAAGTGATAAGTGATTAGAAAGCGTGAGCCATTTTAGAAAAAAGTTTCCAGAAAATTTTTTAAAAGATATTTAATATGACGATACAAAGTAACACAGTTGCAATATTTTTATTTTTTGCTGTCTAGGAAGTGAACTGTGTCAATGGATTGGGAGGTCTGGTCAACTGGAAACTGTGTAAATGGAGTGGAAGTCTGGTCAACTGGTAACTGTGTTTATGGAATGGACTTCTGGTCAACAGGTGACTGTGTCAATGGAAGGGGAGGTCTAGTCAACTAGTAACTGTGTTTATGGAATAGACTTCTGTCAACAGGTAACTATGTCAATGAAATGGGAAGTCTGGTCAACTGGTAACTGTGTCAATGGAAGGGGAAGTCTGATCAACTAGTAACTGTGTCAATGGAAGGGGAAGTCTGGTCAACTGGTAACTGTGTCAATGGAAGGGGAAGTCTTGTCAACTGGTAACTGTGTAAATGGAAGGGGAAGTCTTGTCAACTGGTAACTGTGTTAATGGAAGGGGAAGTCTGGTCAACTGGTAACTGTGTTAATGGAAGGGGAAGTCTTGTCAACTGGTGACCAGACTTCCCGATGAGCGTAGGTCAAGAGTTTCGTGCTCAGTGCCGCTTCTGCAGATATTATTGTCGGTCAACTGGTAACTGTGTCAACAGACTTTACAATCACTTAGTTCACACTTTACATTACTTAGTTCACACTTTACATCACTTAGTTCATACTTAACATCACTTAGTTCATACTTAACATCACTTAGTTCATACTTAACATCACTTAGTTCATACTTAACATCACTTAGTTCATACTTAACATTACTTAGTTCATACTTAACATCACTTAGTTCATACTTAACATCACTTAGTTCATACTTAACATTACTTAGTTCATACTTTACATCACTTAGTTCATACTTAACATCACTTAGTTCATACTTAACATCACTTAGTTCATACTTAACATCACTTAGTTCATACTTAACATCACTTAGTTCATACTTAACATCACTTAGTTCATACTTTACATTACTTAGTTCATACTTTACATTACTTAGTTCATACTTTACATTACTTAGTTCACACTTTACATCACTTAGTTCATACTTAACATCACTTAGTTCATACTTAACATCACTTAGTTCATACTTAACATCACTTAGTTCATACTTAACATCACTTAGTTCATACTTAACATTACTTAGTTCATACTTAACATCACTTAGTTCATACTTAACATCACTTAGTTCATACTTAACATTACTTAGTTCATACTTTACATCACTTAGTTCATACTTAACATCACTTAGTTCATACTTAACATCACTTAGTTCATACTTAACATCACTTAGTTCATACTTAACATCACTTAGTTCATACTTAACATCACTTAGTTCATACTTTACATTACTTAGTTCATACTTTACATTACTTAGTTCATACTTTACATTACTTAGTTCATACTTAACATCACTTAGTTCACACTTTACATTACTTAGTTCATACTTTACATTACTTAGTTCACACTTTACATTACTTAGTTCATACTTAACATCACTTAGTTCACACTTTACATTACTTAGTTCATACTTTACATCACTTAGTTCACACTTTACATCACTTAGTTCACACTTTACATTACTTAGTTCATACTTTACATTACTTAGTTCACACTTTACATCACTTAGTTCACACTTTACATCACTTAGTTCACACTTTACATTACTTAGTTCATACTTAACATCACTTAGTTCACACTTTACATTACTTAGTTCATACTTTACATTACTTAGTTTACACTTTACATTACTTAGTTCATACTTAACATTACTTAGTTCACACTTTACATCACTTAGTTCACACTTTACATTACTTAGTTCATACTTTACATCACTTAGTTCACACTTTACATCACTTAGTTCACACTTTACATTACTTAGTTCATACTTTACATTACTTAGTTCACACTTTACATTACTTAGTTCATACTTAACATCACTTAGTTCATACTTTACATTACTTAGTTCATACTTTACATCACTTAGTTCACACTTTACATCACTTAGTTCACACTTTACATTACTTAGTTCATACTTTACATCACTTAGTTCACACTTTACATTACTTAGTTCATACTTTACATCACTTAGTTCACACTTTACATTACTTAGTTCATACTTAACATCACTTAGTTCATACTTAACATCACTTAGTTCATACTTAACATCACTTAGTTCACACTTTACATCACTTAGTTCACACTTTACATTACTTAGTTCATACTTAACATCACTTAGTTCACACTTTACATTACTTAGTTCATACTTTACATTACTTAGTTCACACTTTACATTACTTAGTTCATACTTAACATCACTTAGTTCACACTTTACATTACTTAGTTCATACTTAACATCACTTAGTTCACACTTTACATTACTTAGTTCATACTTTACATTACTTAGTTCACACTTTACATTACTTAGTTCATACTTAACATCACTTAGTTCACACTTTACATTACTTAGTTCATACTTTACATCACTTAGTTCACACTTTACATCACTTAGTTCACACTTTACATTACTTAGTTCATACTTTACATTACTTAGTTCACACTTTACATCACTTAGTTCACACTTTACATCACTTAGTTCACACTTTACATTACTTAGTTCATACTTAACATCACTTAGTTCACACTTTACATTACTTAGTTCATACTTTACATCACTTAGTTCACACTTTACATTACTTAGTTCATACTTAACATCACTTAGTTCATACTTAACATCACTTAGTTCATACTTAACATCACTTAGTTCACACTTTACATTACTTAGTTCATACTTAACATCACTTAGTTCATACTTAACATCACTTAGTTCATACTTAACATCACTTAGTTCACACTTTACATCACTTAGTTCACACTTTACATTACTTAGTTCATACTTAACATCACTTAGTTCACACTTTACATCACTTAGTTCACACTTTACATTACTTAGTTTACACTTTACATTACTTAGTTCATACTTAACATTACTTAGTTTACACTTTAAAATCACTTACATATCGGGGAAAACAATACTCCACTATTAATACTTTAATCTGTGCCTAGAGATCCATTTCCAACAACTGCACCACAAGTCATTTCTGGTCAAATGTTGAAGCTGTAGCCATGCACCGCTGAGAGCCCTATGTACACGTTCAAAATGCAGGATTTTCAGTATTGTTATTTTTGGCACATGCTGTCATTGTTACTTTGGACTCATGTAGTAATTGTTACTTTAGATTTTAAAATAAATGTACTTACTACTTTGTAAGTTAGGTCTCAGGGTTAATGAAGCCTTCGTGTGGTAAATTGGGACAGTAGAGTTTTCACCTGGTACAGTTGAGTCTTGCATCGATGACATCAATAACTGTAATGATTGGGCTTGTGGCAGGCTGAAATTATATATATATATATTATGCTTACATATTTGTGGCATAGTGACGTCAGACTATCCAAAAGTTGAAACAGTTGTTCATGGCATATGATGTATTCATGTCAGATTATCCAAAAGTTGAAACAGTTGTTCATGGCATATGATGTAGTGATGTCAGATCATCCAAAAGTTTTCCTCTGTTTTGTATCATTGTTAATCCTAGTTGACAAAATGATTTGCACGTTTACATGCATTGCCAATCAAATTCATGCAGTTGGCTTATATAACATGGTCTTTGATATGTCCACACCCACTTTCACATATATTATAACATAAATAAGGCATTTGAAGCAGAGCTCAGAGCTCTGTAGCCGGGTCTTTTTGCTCAGCGCTGGGGCTGTTAAAATTTCTTACTTCTCAGAGCTCCAAAATTTGAATTTAAAATTGATGCCCTAATCTTCTATCAACTAGGATTTCAACCTGCCATGTTGCCCCACTCTCCTAAAAGCTATGTTGCCCAACTCTTTTATAAGTATGTCAGCCCACTCTTTAAATACTAGTGGCTGCTATTTCTTCTACTGCGATTTTGCCCCACTCCTCTGCCAGCTACATTGCCCCAATTATTCTACAAACTATGTTGACCCACTAATCTACAGCCATTTAACATTTCTAGTGTTTGTCAATAAGACGGGTTAGTGAAAATAATAAACACATTTTTAAAAGATTTAGCAGCTCCCTTCACTTTTTAATTTTGCGAGGGCTCGGAGGGAGCTGACAAAAATTTGTTCACAGCGGAGCTCAGTCACGAAAATACCTATTTCATATCCCTGACATAAATATTCCTAAATCCCAGCTGTATTAGATGAACTTGTCAGAATCACAACACAAAAATAGCTGAGTCACACGTCCAAAGAATCTCCTTAAGTCTACCTGACTCACCTATAAACAAGAACACTGCCATCAGAGCAAGCCACCGCCAAAATACCAAGCCGCAAAAAACAGTTGTCTTTGACATCTTCCTGTTAAACAGAGACAGGTTGGAGTTGACATTAAAATGAAAAAAAGATCAAATATTTGATTTAATCTCTATGCAACAACTAGCCACCTCAATCATTCAAATATTTGATTCAATCTCTATGTGACAACTAGCCACCTCAATTGGTCAAATATTTGATTTTATCTCTAGGTTGCAACTTGCCCACTATAAAACATACATGCATGAATAATTGAAGGTGCCAATATATGAATAATTTAAGAGTTGCAAACAAGGTGGCAATTCATTTATAATTTAAGAGCGTTAACGGGGGTGGTAATTTATGTGTATTTTAAAAGCTGTAACTGAGGTGGCAATTTATGTGTAATTTAAAAGTTGTAACTGGGGTGGTAATTTATGTGTAATTTAAAAGTTGTAACTGGGGTGGTAATTTAGGTGTAATTTACAAGATGTAACTGGGGTGGTAATGTATGTGTAATTTAAAAGTTGTAACTGGGGTGGTAATTTAGGTGTAATTTACAAGATGTAACTGGGGTGGTAATTTATATGTAATTTAAAAGTTGTAACTGGGGTGGTAATTTATGTGTAATTTAAAAGTTGTAACTGGGGTGGTAATTAATGTGTAATTAAAAAGCTGTAACTGAGGTGGTAATTTATGTGTAATTTAAAAGTTGTAACTGGGGTGGTAATTTATGTGTAATTTAAAAGCTGTAACTGAGGTGGTAATTTATGTGTAATTTAAAAGTTGTAACTGGGGTGGTAATTTATGTGTAATTTAAAAGTTGTAACTGAGGTGGTAATTTATGTGTAATTTAAAAGCTGTAACTGAGGTGGTAATTTATGTGTAATTTAAAAGTTGTAACTGGGGTGGTAATTTATGTGTAATTTAAAAGTTGTAACTGGGGTGGTAATTTATGTGTAATTTAAAAGCTGTAACTGAGGTGGCAATTTATGTGTAATTTAAAAGTTGTAACTGGGTTGGTAATTTAGGTGTAATTTACAAGATGTAACTGGGGAGGTAATTTATGTGTAATTTAAAAGTTGTAACTGGGGTGGTAATTTATGTGTAATTTAAAAGCTGTAACTGAGGTGGTAATTTATGTGTAATTTAAAAGTTGTAACTGGGGTGGTAATTTATGTGTAATTTAAAAGTTGTAACTGGGGTGGTAATTTAGGTGTAATTTACAAGATGTAACTGGGGTGGTAATTTATGTGTAATTTAAAAGTTGTAACTGGGGTGGTAATTTATGTGTAATTTAAAAGTTGTAACTGGGGTGGTAATTTAGGTGTAATTTACAAGATGTAACTGGGGTGGTAATTTATGTGTAATTTAAAAGTTGTAACTGGGGTGGTAATTTATGTGTAATTTAAAAGTTGTAACTGGGGTGGTAATTTATGTGTAATTTAAAAGTTGTAACTGAGGTGGTAAGTTATGTGTAATTTAAAAGTTGTAACTGGGGTGGTAATTTAGGTGTAATTTACAAGATGTAACTGGGGTGGTAATTTATGTGTAATTTAAAAGTTGTAACTGGGGTGCTAATTTATGTGTAATTTACAAGCTGTACCTGGGGTGGTAATTTATATGTAATTTAAAAGTTGTATCTGGGGTGGTAATTTAGGTGTAATTTACAAGCTGTATCTGGGGTGGTAATTTATGTGTAATTTAAAAGTTGTATCTGGGGTGGTAATTTAGGTGTAATTTACAAGCTGTAACTGGGGTGGTAATTAATGTGTAATTTAAAAACTGTAACTGGGGTGATAATTTATGTGTAATTTAAAAACTGTAACTGGGGTGATAATTTATGTGTAATTTAAAAACTGTAACTTGGGTGATAATTTATGTGTAATTTAAAAGCTATGTATGAGGCGGTAATTTATGCATAATTTAAGAGCTGAGGTGGCAAGTAAAATGAAATAGTTGAAATAGAATCTGTATGAAAAGATGTAGTAATATAATTTACTATTGACATGGATTAGAATTGTGCTGACCTGATCAAAACATCGATGTGGACACCAGGACATGCTGACGACATAACCACTGTCGTGCGCGACACAGTACTGGAGACTGAGATCGGCGGAACTTTCCCTACAGATTTAAAGTTAAATAAAATTTATATTTGAGAATGTCAGAAGGCAGACATGTAGGTCAAAGGTCATTAGCCAGTTTGTAATTAAACTATTGACACGCAAGTCACAAACAAGAACTGAAAGGTAGTGAGCCCATAGATACCGCCCTGAGTAGTAGGTGAGATAAATTCTACAACATCTGACAGGAAGTTCTTTATCTTCTGCTTAACCGTCAGTCACACTGATGCCCTCCATCACTTCAAAGAATTAAAATTATTGCAATGAGGTAAAAGTTTTAAAAACAAATGATCAAAGATGCTAACTGAGCGTTTCTCCGGCACAAGGTCAGTCTTTCATTAAAGCCATCAGGCCCTTCTTATAAAATCCTACTTGTCATTCTTGATCGCTCCGGTCGACCAGATCTGAACAAGACCACTTCCTGCATGTGTTGCGCTTGTGTCAGGTGGTTTGTCGGGGCCAATGTCAGCAGACAGAGCCACTATCTGTTCCTGTTCAGCACCTTCAGGGAGGGGACACCACTCCAGTGACCAGATAGGACCACCACAGTAACTGTAACTCTTACCTTGGGAAAGAAAAGTAGTTCCAGGTTGGTAAGAAAAGTAGTTCTAGGTTGGTAAGAAAAGTAGGTCCATGTTGGTAAGAAAAGTAGTTCCAGGTTGGTAAGAAAATTAGTTCTAGGTTGGTAAGAAAAGTAGGTCCATGTTGGTAAGAAAAGTAGTTCCAGGTTGGTAAGAAAAGTAGTTCCAGGTTGGTAACAAAAGTAGTTCCAGGTTAGTAAGAAAAGTAGTTCCAGGTTGGTAAGAAAAGTAGTTCCAGGTTTGGTTAGAAAAGTAGTTCCAGGTTGAACAGGTCTTATTACAATGGAGATAGGAAACATTTCAATGGGAAGAAATGAGTTTCTGTGACAAGAAAGAATTGTTTTTAAAGAAATTTTTGTTTTAAAAACTCATAAATCATTTTTCATACTATAAAAAGTATGGTTGATAATTAAAAATGCTTTAAACAACATGATAGTGCAATCCCAAGTGTTGACAACTGAAATTTGAAAACAATTGCAAAATTATCTTATCATAAAATAAAGATAATAATGATAATAAAGAAAATATAGAAAGTGAGACTGACCATCAATCACTTTTGCTTGACCCCATTCCAAGGATGTCATATTCATGTCTGGCGGTTTGTTTGATGGACCAGCTGTAAAGCTAAAGCTCTTCCTTCGATGAGGTAAATATTTCTCTCTATCCCTGCAGTGGAAGTAAGTGGAGCTTCATTTGTTGAAACAAATGTTCTAACAAGAACATTAACAAATGCTCCTACAAGAACTTAAAAAATGTTCTAACAAGAGCTTAAATGTTCTAACAAGAACTTGAATGGATAATCTAACAAGAAATTGATTGAATGTTCTATAAAAAAATTGAATGAATGTTCTCACGCGCTAAAAGGAGACAAGGAAAGAGCAGGGTTGGGGTATTATCCAGCCGCTAAGAGACTTCTAAAAATAGATTCACATAAAATATGCTTCACATAAAATATGTCAAAAACTAATGCTGCTGGGTGGTGCAGCTGAGAAATTAAAAAAAAAAAATCTGTAGTTTTTTCCACTTCGCAATTCATTTCATTCATCCAAGGAATGAAATAATTATGCCACAAAATTACTTCATACAGCACCGAAGCAAACAAAAATGAAGCTTTACTAAATTTGTGACTGGGACAAATACGATAAATCTCCCTGATTCTGGATCTATTGAGTTCATTAAGAAAACACAAAGCATAAATATAACAATTATTAAGAAACATAGTCAAGGTATATTATTGCCTTTAAAAGTATTGAGAACTTGGTTAGCCATCCTGCGACACTCGTATGCTTCCAAGCCAACACAACCCCCTTTCCTCCCGTGTACCTAATGGAGTTATGGATGGTCCCCATTCAATCATATTTCTTGTCCAGTCACCGCTGGCTACAGAAAGGAGCTACAGCTAACAACAGAACATGTTGTTTTATTGAATATTAGTTATTTCTCTCACCTGTCTTTAAGTATATGTAGTAACTCCTCTCACCTGTCTTTAAGTAGAACCTAGTAATTTCTTTCACCTAAGTAGAACCTAGTAATTTCTTTCACCTAAGTAGAACCTAGTAATTTCTCTCACCTAAGTAGAACCTAGTAATTTCTCTCACCTAAGTAGAACCTAGTAATTTCTCTCACCTGTTTTTAAGTAGAACCTAGTAATTTCTCTCACCTAAGTAGAACCTAGTAATTTCTCTCACCTGTCTTTAAGTAGAACCTAGTAATTTCTCTCACCTAAGTAGAACCTAGTAATTTCTCTCACCTAAGTAGAACCTAGTAATTTCTCTCACCTGTCTTTAAGTAGAACCTAGTAATTTCTCTCACCTAAGTAGAACCTAGTAATTTCTTTCACCTAAGTAGAACCTAGTAATTTCTCTCACCTAAGTAGAACCTAGTAATTTCTTTCACCTAAGTAGAACCTAGTAATTTCTTTCACCTAAGTAGAACCTAGTAATTTCTTTCACCTAAGTAGAACCTAGTAATTTCTCTCACCTAAGTAGAACCTAGTAATATCTCTCACCTGTCTTTAAGTAGAACCTAGTAATTTCTCTCACCTGTCTTTAAGAAGCACCCAGTTGTTGACCTGGGGGGATAGTTCAGGAAACAATCTCCCCCCTAGTGATAGTCCGGTAAAAAATGTGTGCAATGCCTTGAGTCTGTCTTCCTCTTTCGTGTCCTTGTCCATCAAACAAATAGAGCCCCACTTCCCATCTATGGATGAGGCTGCACAAATAAACAGGAAGAATCTTTTCATGAGCCCAGTTGTTTGGAGATGAGAAAATTTAATATTGTGGTAGAATCTTTTCATGAACCCAGTCATTTGGAGATGAGAAAATTTAATATTGTGGTAGAATCTTTTCATGAACCCAGTCATTTGGAGATGAGAAAATTTAATATTGTGGTAGAATCTTTTCATGAACCCAGTCGTTTGGAGATGAGAAAATTTAATATTGTAGGATAAGTTGTCATCAAATCATTAGAATATTGTGGAGAGTTCGGACCTCGACCGACTGATCAAGGGCCGGGTGCGTCAGATCTCACACCAGGTTTACCGGCCATCTGACCAGGGTATTTCTCTCGGACGACTGGTTCCGACCTGGAGGCGCCGACTGATCAAAGGGCTGGGCGCGTCAGATCTTACAGCAGGGTACCGGCCATCTGACGACTGGTTGGTAACCTAGAGGCGACAGGGGTGGGGGTAGTGACCGACTGATCAAAGGGCTGGGCGCGTCAGATTACAGACCTGGGAAAGGAACTCTATGGACCAGGGACTTATAAATAGGGACCTCTGGACAGGACTGGACAGAACGCGGCCGGACAGAGAAGCGGACAGTCAGGGAGAGCTCCGACGGTAGGAGAAGAGGGCAGTCAGAGTTGCGAGATGAGAGAAGGTATAAGCGAAGTGTCAGCCTAATAAAGAACAAGA
Organism: Lymnaea stagnalis; assembly: GCA_964033795.1. Lineage (NCBI taxonomy): Eukaryota > Metazoa > Mollusca > Gastropoda > Lymnaeidae > Lymnaea > Lymnaea stagnalis. Next base: position 545,312 of record CAXITT010000477.1, on the reverse strand, counting down.
TTATAATCATCAAATGTTATCGCCTGAGTTGCTTCCTCAGTGAATACCAGATATAGATGAAGGTTGGCAGAGAGCAATCAAGGTTTCCTTACAATATTACAAGCTTACCACAGTCACTGTCTGTATTATAGCTCAGATCTATTACTGTTACACAATCCCTGTCTGTACCATTGCTCAGATCTATTACTGTTACACAATCCCTGTCTGTACCATTGCTCAGATCTATTACTGTTACACAATCCCTGTCTGTACCATTGCTCAGATCTATTACTGTTACACAATCCCTGTCTGTACCATTGCTCAAATCTATTACTGCTAATGATGATTGTTTAAACAAACCCTGTGTATATCATAGCTGAGATCTCTTACTGTTACACAATCCCTGTCTGTATTATAGCTCAGATCTATTACTGCTAATTGATGATTGTTTACACAAACCCTGTCTGTATTATAGCTCAGATATATTACTGCTAATTGATGATTGTTTACACAAACCCTGTCTGTATTATAGCTCAGATCTATTACTGCTAATTGATGATTGTTTGCACAATCCCTGTCTGTATTATAGCTCAGATCTATTACTATTACTAATCAAATACAGAACAACTTTTTAAAGAGTAAGAATTGCTATGTTTTATGAAAAAAATGGTGTTTGAATGATACGACAGTTCATCCACAATCTTCATGTAAGAAGATTGAGCAGAAACAGTTTATGTTTTCAAATGAAGATTTGTAGTGTGATTACACTTGATCAAGTATACCAAGAAGTTTACCGTGAAGCTACATTCCAAGTGTTTTGGGATTTAGTATGTTCAGCATGAGTATTTGCTTGTATTTCAAGTATTAACTATTATTGTTGTGATCGCCAACTTGTGCAATAAAGTATTAGTCACTATCATTTGAACCACTACGCCTCTGTTATAATTCATAAAACATTGTGATTGTGACACGCATAAAACAATAGTATATGCTTAAAAATAAAACAATAGTATATGCTTACACATAAAACAATAGTATATGCTTACGAATAAAACAATAGTATATGCTTACGGTCAGCTATGCGAACAGAGTCATTTTTTTGGGGTCTCTCTGTATGGTCCTCATCACTCCCATCAATGAATTCATCTTTGTTGTCATCTTCACTATCATCACTGCTCTCACTAGTGATACTTTTATCGCTCTTATCAGAAAATTCATTTTCACTTCCTTTTGTTTTATGGAATTCACTGATAAATTTCATGGCACTGAAAAATGAAAAGTTTAGGAATGAACCTATTAAAACAAATGTCTAAAAACAAATATCTAATGAGGGTAAAACATATTTCACATTTTTGTCTGGAGGAGTTTTTCTTAATAATGATCATATTGAATACTTAATATTTGAATTATATTCTTAATAATGATTAGACTGAATATTTATTATTTGAATTATATTAATTAAACATGATTAGATCAAATATTTTATTTTATGATTTAAATTAAATCAATTAACACTGATAAGATTTTTTAAAATCTTAAAGTTTTAACAAATATTTTTGTATTCCTTTTTCTTTTGCAACATGAGAAAAATAGTGCTTATTATTGTGTGATGTATTGCTTGTTACTGTTTGTTTCGCAGTGTGTGTTGCAATGGGATTAAAATATTTGACAACTTGCCCGTGCCCCGAATGACTGATTTAGATATAAAAAATGATGATTTAAATGATGATTAAATGTTAATTATTTCATGGCATTAAAACTTAAATAAGAACAATATAAGAGAGCAGATAACTAGATTATGATTATGTTATAGATTATGTTATAACAAGCACGAACGCTAGAAAGAAAAAAAAGAGTAGGAAATGCAAATTTGTGACAAATGTGATTTCAACATTGGTGGGCTACAAGGTGCCCACTTTTAAGAGAAACCCTCATTGTAACACTGGGGGGTGGGCTATAAGGTGCCCACTTTTAAGAGAAAACCCTCATTGCAACACTGGGGGGTGGGGTACCAGGGGCCCACCTTTAAGAGAGAACCCTCATTGCAACATTGGGTGGTTCCCAGGAGCCCACATTAAGAGAAAACTTTACAATTTAAATTTGTAAAAAATGTTACATTTACACTATTTCAAGCAAAGTTGCTATAAATTTAAATAAATCTTTCAGACCACTTCTGAGATATCTGACATTGATCATTTAAAGTTTTTTATTTATTTTTTTATTATTTGTACTTGAATAATTTCCTTACTTAAGTTGAAGACTGTCAAAGTTACTGGAACATTTGATACCTGCATGTCTCCAAACTGAGTTCAAAGTTCATGATATAAATCAAGATCAAAAGTTAAGTTGAATATGTCTAAATTCAATATTACTGAACTAAATTAATTGATTTATGGTTTAACACATTTTATAAATATAAAAAATAAGCTACCATAAATATATTAATTAAATTAACAGAAATAACAAGAATAAATTATTAGGATGATTGATTGAATGTTTCATAGCTTGCTCATATTCTTCGATGTATATTGGCTTGAACATTGATTTTGTATTTTTGCATTTTGTATTTTAATGTGGAAAAATATAAATTGTCATGTATGGTTGAATTTGTACAGTCTTCGAGCCTTAATTAGGGATGAAGCGTGTTTTTTAAATGAACTTTATCATTATTATTATTAAATTCTATACAAAGCAAAAGAACTACAAAATGTCATGAATAATTAATGTTTATATGGAACAAATATATAGTACCTGGGTTGGCTAATAATAGTCCCAAAAAACCCCTCAAATTCAGTAGCTGGTGAAAACATCTACCAGGTTGTTCCCTACTCCCAGGTGTCCACATTAAGAGAGACAACACTGATTCCAGGTTACCACCAAAATGGACAACCCTGATTACAACATTGAGGGGCTCCCAGGTGTCCACATTAAGAGACAAACCTGATTACAAGGGGACATTTAAAAAACAAGTTTGCAGACCAGGCAAACTTCCTGAACGGGTGCAAACTTGCTGAACGGGTGCAAAATTGCTGAACGGATGCAAAATTGCTGAACGGATGCAAACTTGCTTGGACCTGTGACCATTGTCCTACCTTTTGGCAGCACTTCTCTTGGACCTGCGACCATTGTCTTCTTGATCTGAAGGTCCAGCATCTTCAGAGATTTTTTGTTTTTTTTCCTCCTTCAATGCAGTCTGTTTTTCTTTTAACTTGTGGCTTGCCAAGTGCCTGTCGTACCACTGGGCCTTGACACTGTGCGTGCAGATTTCACAAATGACCATTTCATCCTATGATTGGTGAAAGAACAATGAAATTGTAACCCTTGTTTTACATTACATTCCAGCACAGCGTAAAACCACGATACACAACAATTAACAAAGGAGAAACACTCTTGGAGAAGAAAGATGTTAATATTTTCAATGAAATAGCAGTACCGGTATTCAAGAAATCATTTATAATGAGCATTCAAGTATGCTGGTATCAAGTTCATGTGATGATTGTAGTGCTGGGGTAACTGTTTCTAATGTAGTACAGGGGTATCAGTTCCTTCCCACTACCACACCAGTTCATGGGGTGATTTTTGTACTGGGGTAATTGTTTCTTAATTAGAACTGGAGTATCTGTTTCTTACCTCTCTACCACACAAGTTCATGTGGCACTTGTAGGGCTGGGGTAAATGTTTCATACCTCTCTACACACCTGTTCATGTAGTGATTGTAGTTACCAAGTAGCTGATTCTTACCTCTCTACCACACCAGTTCATGTGGTGCTTGTAGTACTGAGGAAATCGGAACTGTTTCTGACACCCTTGACAGATGATGTACCCTAGTAGTTTAATGATGACAGCTGGCTTGTCTTCACCTTGAGGATTGCTCGCCGACCACTAGAGGATTATTTCATTGAATGAGGTTAACAGATAAATGGTAGGACAAGTACTGCAATAAATGATGTAGTAGAGTAGTTGATCATTGCTGTAGTAGAGAAGATATTGAAATATTGGATTAGAATAGATCATTGCCGTAGTAAAGAAGATATTTAAATGTTCAATAAGTATAGACTATTGTTGTAGTGGCATAGTTGATTAATGCTGTAGTAGAGAAGATATGTAAATGCTGGATTAGAATAGATGATTGTTGTAGTAGAGAAGATATTTAAATGTTGGATTAAAATAGATGATTGTTGTAGTAGAGATAATAATTAAATGTTGGATTAGAATAGATCATTGTTGTAGTGATATGGTTGATTAATGCTGTAGAAGAAGAGAAGATATTTAAAGAAGTGCACATCAAATAAAAAAATCTGATATTAGTAAATTAGATAGACTGAGAACAACCAACAGACTAGTAGAGCTGGCTAATTTCTCACCACCAGGGAATGTGCTGGCATCATATGTTTTTTCAAGAGTGCCTGCGAGTTGAATGTCATACTGCATATTCCACACTGCAAACTTGACGATTCTGTACGCGTGGTAGATGATGATGGCTAAAAGGACACAATTTAAGTTAGGATTCGGTTAGATGTGGTTTCGAAACTGTTGTTTTCAACCTTTTTTTTAAAAAAAATCAATTGACATTAAAACTAATAAGTATTCTTATTATCACACATGCATGCATTTAAATTTGAAATTAAATCCATTATTGCTTTGAATTAAACTTTGAGATTTCTTATAAGTTTAACACAGGACTGACCTTGTCTGTATCTGAGATGTCAAGTAAAGTTCTAAGTTTAACACAGGACTCACCTTGTTTGTATCAAGCAAAGTTATAAGTTTAACACAGGACTGACCTTGTCTGTATCTGAGATGTCAAGTTATAAGTTTAACACACGACTAACCTTGTTTTTATCAAGTAAAGTTATAAGTTTAACACAGGACTCACCTTGTTTGTTATAAGTTTAAAACAGGACTCACCTTGTTTGTTATAAGTTTAAAACAGGACTCACATTGTTTGTTATAAGTTTAACACAGGACTCACATTGTTTGTATCAAGTGTAACGCAGGACTCACCTTGTTTGTTATAAGTTTAACACAGGACTCACCTTGTTTGTATCAAGTTTAACACAGGACTCAAATGGTTTGTTATAAGTTTAACGCAGGATTCACCTTGTTTGTTATAAGTTTAACGCAGGACTCACCTTGTTTGTTATAAGTTTAACGCAGGACTCACCTTGTTTGTTATAAGTTTAAAACAGGACTCACCTTGTTTGTTATAAGTTTAACACAGGACTCACCTTGTTTGTTATAAGTTTAACGCAGGACTCACCTTGTTTGTTATAAGTTTAACACAGGACTCACCTTGTTTGTTATAAGTTTAAAACAGGACTCACCTTGTTTGTTATAAGTTTAAAACAGGACTCACCTTGTTTGTTATAAGTTTAACACAGGACTCACATTGTTTGTATCAAGTGTAACGCAGGACTCACCTTGTTTGTTATAAGTTTAACACAGGACTCACCTTGTTTGTATCAAGTTTAACACAGGACTCACCTGGTTTGTTATAAGTTTAACACAGGACTCACATTGTTTGTATCAAGTGTAACGCAGGACTCACCTTGTTTGTTATAAGTTTAACACAGGACTCACCTTGTTTGTTATAAGTTTAAAACAGGACTCACCTTGTTTGTTATAAGTTTAAAACAGGACTCACCTTGTTTGTTATAAGTTTAACACAGGACTCACATTGTTTGTATCAAGTGTAACGCAGGACTCACCTTGTTTGTATCAAGTTTAACACAGGACTCACCTTGTTTGTTATAAGTTTAACGCAGGACTCACCTTGTTTGTATCAAGTTTAACACAGGACTCACCTTGTTTGTATCAAGTTTAACACAGGACTCACCTTGTTTGTTATAAGTTTAACGCAGGACTCACCTTGTTTGTATCAAGTTTAACGCAGGACTCACCTTGTTTGTTATAAGTTTAACGCAGGATTCACCTTGTTTGTTATAAGTTTAACGCAGGACTCACCTTGTTTGTATCAAGTTTAACGCAGGACTCACCTTGTTTGTATCAAGTTTAACACAGGACTCACCTTGTTTGTTAAAAGTTTAACACAGGACTCACCTTGTTTGTATCAAGTTTAACACAGGACTCACCTTGTTTGTTATAAGTTTAACGCAGGACTCACCTTGTTTGTATCAATTTTAACGCAGGACTCACCTTGTTTGTATCAAGTTTAACACAGGACTCACCTTGTTTGTTATAAGTTTAACGCAGGACTCACCTTGTTTGTTATAAGTTTAACGCAGGACTCACCTTGTTTGTTATAAGTTTAACGCAGGACTCACCTTGTTTGTTATAAGTTTAACGCAGGACTCACCTTGTTTGTATCAAGTTTAACACAGGACTCACCTTGTTAGTTATAAGTTTAACGCAGGACTCACCTTGTTTGTTATAAGTTTAACGCAGGACTCACCTTGTTTGTATCAAGCTTAACGCAGGACCCACCTTGTTTGTATCAAGTTTAACGCAGGACTCACCTTGTTTGTTATAAGTTTAAAACAGGACTCACCTTGTTTGTATCAAGTAAAGTTTTAGAGTTGTGCTTGGAAAGTTTTTGCCCTTGACATTTTTTAACTCTTGGCCTTCTGAACCCAAGTTCTTCTTCAGACTCAGTGACATGATTGGCGGCTTGATGGTCAACCGATGTTGGATTTTTCCTACTCCCAGAAGAACATGTAGGTACACAAGGGGAATATGCATCAAGTACACCGTCAGTTTCTTTGGTCTCTTCCGCTTCCTGCACTTTTTTACGCTTCCTTCCCCTTCTAGGCTTGTCTGTTACTTGTGAACTATTTTTATCAAAGCTAATTTTACTCTCTTCACCGATGCTTGTTTTTTCAGTTTCAAGACATTTTTCTTTTGTGTCCTCTTGCAGAAATTTTGGCTGCAAGGCTTTCACCCCACTTCTTGAGAGATGACTTGTACTTTTTTTATTTCTCCCATTCATTGAAACATCTTCTTCACTCGTTCTGATATCTTCATTATCACAGAGATCTAAATAGTTAATATTTTTCCTAGCCCTGGCACTCGTCCGAAACCTTGGTGTGTCCGCCTCAGAGTCATTTTTTCTTGGTGCTGAAATGGAAGTCGGTGTTACATCAACTTCTTTGCTGCGGCCCCTGACAGTTTTCTTGGAAAGGCCAACAACTCCTCCACTAGTTATTTTTCTTCTTTTATTTGGAGGAGTTACAACTTGTGAATTTTTTTCTGATTTGTCCAATGTTATATCTGATGTTATATCCAATGTTATATCTGATGTAAGACTTTCATCTCCCAGTGTGCTGTTTACAACATTAAGGTTTGCCAACACTAAAAGGGAATTGGATGCATCGCCACCATAACTTGTCCGTCTCTGAAACTTGGTAGGAGATCCTCGCCTTCCTGAGACGTGTGGCTTTAAAATACTTTTATCGACACCTCCTTCCAGCGCACTCGTGTTGGCGGAATTGTTAATATTTTGATGGCTTCTTTTGCTAACGGGAGTACTGGTCACAAATGCTTTTGAGGATTTTTTTTTATGTGATGCTGCTGGTGAGTCTGTAGTGCTGTTATCCAAACCTTTGGGAGTCACATATTCATCCGTAATGCTGTTATCCAAACCTTTGGGTGTGACATATCCATCAAAGTTTTTTTGCTTGCGCAAACGTTTTGGTCGAGACACACTACCAGAAACATCTTGGTTATCACTGTCCAAATTCTCTGTAATTGTCTTCTTGTTGTCTCCAGATAGGCTAATCCTTAATTCACTTCTGTCTATTTTTTTTGTACATTTGAGTAATTTCTGGGATCTCTTTGATCTTGATTTATTCATATTTCAAAGACTGTTTCAACACCAGCTGTTTAGATAGCAATTGTTTAGATAGCAGATGTTTCAATTGCAGTTGATTAGATAGCTGTTGACAGAGTTCATGTTATTTAATTTTAATAATCTCATGCAAAATTCAATAGATTTTTTCATGGTTTCTAAATGTAAATATATACTTTGAGCTTATTCTAAAGATAAGCAAGTCACATATTTTTAACTAAATTTAAAAGACAGTAGTCAAATTTAAAGGCAATAAGTTTTAAAAGAGTATGAATAATTGTTAATAATCAACCTGCTCTGATCCATGTCAGTCCTTGTTTAGTCATATTGTGGCTTCAAAGTGTAGGGGCTCCACACTTGCACAGTAGATATCTTGCCTCTACTGTTCAAGGGTATTATTGCCTATTGTATTAAGTATGTCTACACCAGTTAACCTGAGTAAAAATATAGCCAGGGTTTAGTCTATTACAGTACATAGTAACTATAGATTCAGTAATATTAACATATGTTTGATAGTTTTAATTATCAGTTATTTCAGCAGTCGGGTTCATGTGGATTTTAAGAATCATGACTCTGCCATTACTGGTGCACGTAGATTGAAAGATAACTATTAGAGTATGAAAAAAAGACGAAACCTTATAAAAGAATGTTTGATTATGGAAGATGAATGAAGAATGCAACCCCTCCAAAAATTCAACTCCCAATTTCAAATATCTATAAAATTGTAATGTCAATGTGGATAGGTGGCCTATGTTTGAATATTTTTATCCAATATTACTGATATTAGGGTAAAGGTGCGAAGTGATAAATTTTTTTTAATAGAAATGTACATCGAGATGTCCCTAAAGGAAAAGATGAAAGTTGGTAGCTAATTGAACACAAATTAAAGCCATTTTCAATGAAAAACTTAATATAACAAAAAATAAAAACTCAGATTTTTCAGCCAAAAGCACAAAAACCGAAAGGAATTAAAAATTTAAAAGAAGTCTCGGAACCGAAGTCTCATCAACTGAAGAACCTATATGCTACACAGTACTAAACAAATACTACAAGGCCTATTAGCAGTACTGTAATTTATAATAAATATGCCTACCATTTCATTTAAGCTTAAAATCGGACGTAAAGGCAAAGTCAGTGGTCTAAGTGTAAATGAAAGTATTATTTTAAATTACAATCGTAGTAATCTCCCCTCATTGCCTGATTTTTTTTAGTCACTTTGGTAAAATGCATGTTGCATATTCACTTTTAAGTATGCCCTCAAATAATCTTTTAATTGTAAATATTTTACTGTTTGAATAGATATATATAATAAAGTAAGCATTTATAATCAATTTTATTTTTTTATTGAGTTTACAATTTGGATTTATTTTGTTATTTAAATTATAAGTCTTAAGTGGCATACTCTGTTCATTATATCTTGTTCACTCGTTGTCGTAGCTCACTTGAAATCAAGACATGATATAAAAACAAGAGCGACTAATAAAACCACGACCTTATTTATATATTTAAGGAAATTAGAAAATATCAAGTTATTACTAAATATTTGTTTTAAGTATTCATGAAAATTAAATTTCTTTAAATTTTTAAATTTAAAATATTTTTATTTATAAAATTTAAAGGTAATAATTATCCCATAAAATAAAACTGTACAATATTCTAGTAAAAATTTTATGACGTCACGGCCAATTGTTAATGGTTGTCTTTTATCAGGACGGAAACATTTACAGCTGATATCAATCTTCGAAAGCTTAACAATGTAAGCTTTCAACTTCTTAATTTGAGTTACCATATTCTCTCTCGTAATCACAAACATGTAAGTAAAATATCAAAATATCAGAAATTTTATATTTTTTTCTAATATCTAACATTTATTTTTTTTTTTCTTTTGTTCTCAATTTGAGTCAAATTCAATGATTTCTGGATCGGATAAGTTGTTGAATTCATGTGTCGTCATGCAATGAAATGCCATGCATGAGCAATGCTAGAGGCAGGGGTCCAAAAATTAGGATTCTAGAAATAAAAAAACACTAACATCATAAGAGCGAATTTAATCACATAGTCATATATATACTGAATAGACTAATAAAATAATTATTAAATAACTTCACCCAGTATGGGCATTTTCAGTGACTTTAAAATTTAGCGAGAAAGTTAAATTAAAATAATATCTATCTAAACCCAGGGTGGGAAATCCTATGACCAGGTATCAACCTGGTTGATCCACCCTCCCTATCACCTATAGCTAGGTGAGTATCACAAGGTAACTATGCCTGGAAAGTCTTGAGATAGTATCTGGAGTACTAAAGTTGTCACAATAAATAGAGAGAATCTCAGAGAATGACTACGGCGTCTACGGTTGACAGTGTGAACCAAGTCTAGCTAGATATGGGAAAGTGTGTTCATCCTGTATTGTTGTGAAGTTGGGGAAAGGTATCTGGTATTCAGAGATCTGAGTATGTGACATTCAAAGGGTAGAAAGGATACACGTTGTGATTTTTTGTAATTAGTGAAATTCATGCATCATAGAATTGTGTGAGTCAGTATGAAGACTCTTGAAATTATTTTTTTAGACAGAAAAACATGCATTGCCCATTGAATTATGGATGACTTATGTTTCTTCTGATGGATTTCCACAACTATGGAAATGTTAAAACGGTAAATTCAGAGAGAGCGGCCCGCGTCTATTTCCATGCGTGCACTTTTACGTCTAAATGGATCCCTATGCCTAACCTGAACCCTAAATCGATCCCTATGCCTAACCCGAACCCTAAATCTATCCCTATGCCTAACCTTAACAAAGTCGACGTGGGCCGCTAAATCTGAAACAGCCGTTATAACAAAATTGTGACCATGTTTTTAAAAGCACCCAGAATCAGTGAAGCTCGATACTCTGTAATGACCATTTTGACTGGTGAACTTTAAAAAATCTGAGGGCAGGTGCTACTGGTAACTACCTCAAGTTAAGAAAATTGCATGTACGATTCAAAGCAGAATATATCATTAACTCATTCCCTCCGGCAGCGCTGCTGAGAAAAGGGAAGCAACTCAGTTTTGAAATTGATTTATATTTTTAAAATATTTTTTTAAGTTGCTAAATATTCTTTAATGTTAATGAATTAAGAACAAATTCAACAAAAAATGAATAAGGTTTAATATAAATATAACATTAGCGGGGAAAAATAAAGTACAATGGCCAAAAAAATCGATTTTCGGCACCTCGGACGAACACATGCTACATATAGACGCGCCGTACTAAAGCACACATAGTTTTAAAGTGAAACAAGAAAAAAACTTCCGGTTTCTAAATTAAAATCATGCAGAAATCACGCCATAGCCGGAAGTCTCGAGGCACGCAAGATTTCATTGCTATTTTTAACTAAAAATAAGAGAGGTGTGTCGCTATGCGCCGGGACGCATTTGGACGCATCAGGAGAAACCCCCCGAGGACTCATTTAGTCGCAACCGTCGGGAATGAGTTAAGGAATGCTCCAGTTTTTATTAGCTTTATTTATATTCTTGATAAACCGATAATGATATTGGAAATATATTACTCATTATGCAATATTTAAGAAGTATTAATAATATGAATAATTTACATTTGAGATGTGGCCAGAAAAAATTTCAGTGATATATGTGGGAAATGGACCTTTAAATTAAAAATTATTCTCAACTAATTTGCTACTGTTGTGAAAAATCATGTGTGGCTAATTTAAATTTAGGTAATTTTTCCAACATACAGGTCTATGTATAAATTTAGGTGCAGTTTACTTTCTTACTAAAATATTTTGATAAGTAATATACCATTTTATTGATTTTATTTAATTTAACTCTTTACATTCCTTGAATTTTTCTTTTTTTTTTTTATTTACATTTTTCTTTATCTTACAAAAGACTCATTCACTTCTAGAATCCATGTCTAAGTGCATTTTGTTTCTTTCAATTGTGGTTACTAAACATATAAATCAAGACTTAGAATTAGAAGGTGTGAGGAAAATAATTCACACTTTTTTTTTTAATGAAAATGTGTAATCAAATGTTTTGGTGATCAGAGGCAAGGATGGAAAAAGAAAAAAAAAAGAACTATTTATTCAGAAAGAAAGTTTGTTTATGTCATATGAAGAAAGCAATTTATGAAATTTTGTCAATTTATAGATTTTGTAAAATGTGGCAAAAAAGGGAAATAATTTTTTTTTTTTTAAAATTCACCAATCTCTACAAAGTATTCACAAGAATTGTAGGTTATTATTATTTTTACCTTTTTAAATTTATTTGCGCACAACAGAACATATCAGTGGATAATTTAAACTTGATTGTAGGCCTGCTCAGCCTACTATTTTTTTTTTCCATTCCTAATTGATGGCTTACTTACCAATTTCTTTTTAAATCTGTTAGTTTAAAAGTTATTGGATGTATTCTATTGTATTTATGTAAATACATTTAAGGTACTCAGTTTTAGCAATCCACCTAATGCTCAAATAAATTCCTCAGTGAAATCATTTTGGAGTTGCCTATCTAGCAGCTTTAGTTCATCTAGGTAGGATTTTCTTTTCAACACTCCTGAAGGATTATAGCAGACAATATCAACAAAATGAAAAAGGGCTTATCCACTACTGTTTTGTTTTCTTAAGGGTGATGTTTCAAATTTTTCAACTGGTCAACACCATGCATCAATGAACTGTATGATTTGACAATACTTGGTTGTCTCACCTGTAATCACTGAAATACACCAACAGTTTTGGTACTGGCTTTCTGCCTAGGAGAAACTAAAGAGTGTGAACTGGTGGGTTTTCATCTCATACATCATACGAGGTTCACCTGTCTATTTAAAAATCCACCACTGCGATTATAACTTTGAGCATTATTAAGTCTTCACTCTAATTTTTTGCCTCGTTACGATGCATGGTCGGATTAAGGCATTTGAAACTCTGGGTCAAATCAGCATAGGATTACATAGCTGTCTAAGCAGCGTCCATAGATAGTGATTGAATGAAGTACCCCCTGGCTGGGCTCCTTGAGCCCCTTCGGCTAAAAGAATTGAATATGTAGTACGATTACAATAACAAAGAAGACAAAATAAAGTGTGAAAAAAAATTCCCCTTCAATATTTGCAATTATTTAAAAAAAAAAAAAATAAGGCCAGAATTGAAAAACTGCTTCTTAAGCCATTTGGCGCCACAACTCACTTGATGCTCCCGGGCAGCAGTGTATAGTATATTTAATTTTACATAGCTGTCTAAGCAGCGTCCATAGATAGTGATTGAATGAAGTACCCCCTGGCTGGGCTCCTTGAGCCCCTTCGGATAAAAGAATTGAATATGTAGTACGATTACAATAACAAAGAAGACAAAATAAAGTGTGAAAAAAAATTCCCCTTCAATATTTGCAATTATTTAAAAAAAAAAAAAAAATAAGGCCAGAATTGAAAAACTGCTTCTTAAGCCATTTGGCGCCACAACTCACTTGATGCTCCCGGGCAGCAGTGTATAGTATATTTAATTTTTTTGGGGTCAATGGCGCAGTTACAACACATGGGAACCTTTAAAAAAAATTATTTACTAATGAAGTTCACAAAAATTAAACAGCTGAGTAGTTTTTCAATATTTTATATGAATGTAACGATGTAACATTACTATTTAGTGACAAATAAAAAAAATAAAAAAATAATAGCTTATCTTTGTTGCTTTTCAATTAAGTGTAGATTGATACCAAACTAAATTCAGGTAAACACCAAAATGAATCCTTTTATATTGAATTGTTGAATTGTTTCTGGGGAGGGGCCCAATGTTCCCTGCCCCTACTTACGTTCTAGGGGAAATTAAGAGCTTGTGCTAGGGACAGCACTATGTTAATGTTAGTTATTGACAGGTTTCACTGTGCCCAATAGCACTATAGATATTTATATGTAGTGTTTTGGGGGACGGGGCAACAACTTAAATTTGCACCGGATGGCACAATGTAGCATTACAACCCTGCAGGCCCTAATCCAAATGTACCTTTGGCTACTTGTTCATCAAAATATTTAAAATGAAGAAATATTTCTTTATGAGTTTCTTGTGCTAGTTTTAATTATTCTGTACTACTGTAATAGTCACGTGATTGTTTCACCCTTAACTCAATGTCTGCCATCAGTTTGGATGTTTTAAAAAACATGCAGAGTTTGGGAATGATATCACACAATCATGCATTGCTTTACCGAGTGTCATCACTACTTCCTGGATATTCATCAGCCGCTAACATCAAATATTCCCCTGATCTTTGTCTGATTCAAAATGTTCTTTTGATTAAATTCGCCTGATTATTATAAGGTGAACCCCTTACACACTTTACATCAGACTGATTTGGAACCTTCATTAGACTGTCTCAGTAGAATATACTACTCTTGACCTATTGGCCAATGATCTCCCCTTAATTAAGCTGGCTATAATATACTACAAGACCTAGTGACCAATCATCTCCCCTTAATTAAGCTGGCTGAGTCCTGGATTGAAATTCACTAAGGGAATACATTAAGTCCTTCTTGGCAAAATCTTTGAGTTTTATTTCAGTTTATAACCTATTTTTAAATGTTTTACATCACAGACCTTGATGATACGTACAGATGTACAGATGAATTGTAAAGGTCGGCATGTATGCCTACGCCTGATTTGCTTTATTGATAGTTTTATAAGCAATTGATAGTCCTAATTTGGCATGTGGAACTAATGCTCAGAATTGTGTCTTATCGCATATAATAATTGGTTGTATGGTTTAATATGATCAAAGTATGTCATTGTTGAAACACATCACCTTGTTACCATTTGTTGGGTAATTGGTCTCAGGAAACTCTTGTTGGTGCCATGGTCAAAGATTTACTTGTTATGAAAGGGGTTAGTTGACGTGTTATGAAAGGGGTCAGTTGACGTGTTATGAAAGGGGTCAGTTGACGTGTTATGAAAGGGGTCAGTTGACTTGTTATGAAAGTGGTCAGTTGACTTGTTATGAAAGGGGTCAGTTGACGTGTTATGAAAGGGGTCAGTTGGCGTGTTATGAAAGGGGTCAGTTAACGTGTTATGAAAGGGGTCAGTTGACTTGTTATGAAAGGGGTCAGTAGCAGACCTGTTAACCCAATCTACCATGAGGATGGCTTTATACAACAATGACTAATTGAATACAAACTAACACTGTAGTATCTGTACTTTGACTTTGTTTGTTACTACTATCGAGTGTGGGTTCAAGTGCACAAGAACTTGCCCGACGTGCCACGCGTGCTAGCCGACGAGAGATCAAGTGAAGGTCGCTCTTGTAACCCCTGCGTCTGTCTACCTGGTTTATTGTTGACATAATATTATGTTAGGAAACCATTTCTCGATGGCGGGAGTTTTTTTAAAAGAAAAGATGGCGGATAGAGTGAGCGTGTGTGTGTGTGCCGTTTGCGTTTGACAGCAAAACAAATGTTCACCGAGTTTCTCCCTTGCCAGAGTCAGCTCCCCTCGTACATAATGACAAAACTAACAACTCCAATGTTAGCACATTGCGTCTGTCTGATACATCATAACAACTCTGTGGAAGCACATTGTGTCTGTCTGATACATCATAACAACTCCATGGAAGCACATTGTGTCTGTCTGATACATCATAACAACTCCGTGGAAGCACATTGTGTCCGTCCTGTCTGATACATCCATCATCAGAAGAAAGATGTCTGATACATCCATCGTCAAAAGACACATTTCTGTATGATACATCCAACATCAGAAGACATATGTCTGTGTTGACCTTTTCTTTGGCAAAGCTATGGTACGACATTTGGGTTTTATTTGAAGTCAATAAGAGTGACAGCGTTGTTGACCTAGTGCCACTACCAGGGATGACAGCGTTGTTGACCTAGTGCCACTACCAGGGATGACAGCGTTGTTGACCTAGTGCCACTACCAGGGATGACAGCGTTGTTTCCCTAGTGCCACTACCAGGGATGACAGCGTTGTTGACCTAGTGCCACTACCAGGGATGACAGCGTTGTTGACCTAGTGCCACTATCAGGGATGACATCGTTGTTGCCCAAGTGCCCCTACCAGGGATGACATCGTTGCCCAAGTGCCACTACCAGGGATGACATCGTTGTTGCCCAAGTGCCACTACTAGGGATGGCTGCGTTGTTACCCAAGTGCCAATATCAGGGATGACATCGTTGTTGCCCAAGTGCCACTATCAGGGATGGCTGCGTTATTGACCTAGTGCCACTACCAGGGATGGCTGCGTTGTTGACCTAGTGCCACTACCAGGGATGACATCATTGTTGCCCAAGTGCCACTATCAGGGATGACATCGTTGTTGCCCAAGTGCCACTGCCAGGGATGACGTCGTTGTTGCCCAAGTGCCACTATCAGGGATGACTGCGTTGTTGCCCAAGTGCTACTATCAGGGATGACATCGTTGTTACCCTAGTGCCACTATCAGGGATGACTGCGTTGTTGCCCAAGTGCTACTATCAGGGATGACATCGTTGTTACCCTAGTGCCACTATCAGGGATGACATCGTTGTTACCCTAGTGCCACTATCAGGGATGACATCGTTGTTACCCTAGTGCCACTACCAGGGATGACATCGTTGTTGCCCAAGTGCCACTAGTATGGATGACTGCGTTGATTTCTATTATCATAATTAGTATGGTGCCACTGACGGATATGAGGCATGAGGTAGGTAGTGGCAGCCTCACGTTGATGATTCTATATACACAGCCATTGAGGAGGCAGTTGCTAGGGAACCGTTTCGTCCCAGCTACTTCTTGAACTATTTGCGAGTAAGAAAACCCACTAGAATACCCTTTTAGATGGCGCTCGACGCTTCCCTGGGATGGGCGGGGGGGGGGGGTATTAAGACGGAAATATATCATCCCGAGCCCTGGGAAAGTCGATTGCTGATTTAATGAGTCCAGCATCATTGACCGACCGGATGTCCTAAGGTTGAGATGGCCCCCGTAAAGCTAGTCAGTCGAGTGAAGTTACAGGCGGGGCTGTCCTAGCTGGAGGTGTTCTCTAACGTGAAGCTTTGCGGCCCGATAGTTAGAGGACTCTTCGGGTTTGGGTGGAGGCTGCTTTGGGGAGGGCATTAAGAGCTTTTTAGCTCGACGGCTTGCTGACGTCATTTCCTAATGTACATATCTTATGACTTATCTAGAGGGTTAAACCTAGTGACTCTTCTCTTTATAACTGTTATTATACTTCCTGGCAGTTCACACTACCCAATGCCGCGTGGTGGCGGCAGTTGTACACCACATGCCAACACGTGTGGAGTAAGGGGGGAGGGATGTCTTTTCGAAATAACCTCTAAGACAAAAGAAAGCTTGTGGAAAGTGTTCAGGACGTCACGTGTCATTTCTGGTGACCGAGATGAAGGTCACATGATCCCTGCGTGAGACGATTATGTTTGATGTTGCACAGACATGCAGCCACAGATATAGCTCACGTCTGACGTCAGTATACTAATCTGACCTTACTTTGGGTAGGTGGTGTGTGTGTGTGTGGGGGGGGGGGCGGGGGGCAGGAAAGTCAAATCTACTCCATCTCGCGGAGCCTTGGAGCAAGGTGTTTTTTTTCCCTTCTCTCCGTGCGTCACTGTCTGACGTCAGTATACTAATCTGACCTTACTTTGGGTAGGTGGTGTGTGTGTGTGTGGGGGGGGGGGCGGGGGGCATGAAAGTCAAATCTACTCCATCTCGCGGAGACTTGGAGCAAGGTGTTTTTTTTCCCTTCTCTCCGTGCGTCACTGGGGTTACTCTGTCCGCTAAGGAGTTCTATTGGTTGGTTTATTCTGTCTGTTAAAGGGATCTGGTTTTGTTGCCAAGAGCAGTTGGCTAAAATAGAGGTTCTCAAAACACGTCTCACTTATCCCGTAAAAAATTATAATCTAATTATCGTGCACGTGTATCATATAATCATATTGTCGTATCACAGCTAAATGCTGAAGTCTTCCCACCTTATTTTATTGATCAGACTTTGAAATCTAAAACTAAAAGATCCTAAGAAACTATGATTGTCAAAACGTTGTTCTGAGGCAATACACGGATGCACTTGTTTTAGGACAAGAGCTGGCAAATACGACCTACGTCTACTGTAGACTGACGGACTGTAACATCACCTCTCATGACGGACATCCTGTAGTAACATCACCTCTCCTGCCGGACATCCTGTAATAACATCACCTCTCCTACAGCGTTTTTAGTTAAATGGTGTATTCCACTATTTCATTCAAAAATGGTCTGCAGCCTTTTGGTATTAATAGTTCCAAAGTAAGACCTGGGGAGGTTGGGGGGGGGGTGAAATTCATGCAAAAATATACTGTTTTTCTTTTATAATATAATTACAATCTAGAACAAACATCTATAATAGTTATGGTGGGTCTACTGAAGCCAATTATCACCTAAATATTAGTAATAATGCTATAAAATAGCAAAACATGTTTCGTGGTTATCGTCATACTAATGCTTTGTGTTTTCATAAATAGCTGGCAAGATATCCCTGTATTAATATTTAGCCAAGTACTAACACACTAGTCTTTCCATGCTGGTGACGTAATTATTTCCTTTGGAGACCAACCTCCCTCATCCCCCTTGTTTGGGATAATTAAAATTGTGTTTACCGGGTCTCTTACAATAGTTCTTTTGAAGGAGAATCGCAAAAGACTTCTCAAATTGTTCGCCAAAATCACAAAAGTAAACAGGTCTGCAGTAGGCCTACTACATAATTATAATACAAAACAGTGCTACATGCCCACACTTGCTATTTCGCCCGCAACAATGTTTATAAGCATGATCATGATGAATTTCAAGAAATGAATACATTAAAAAAGCCTACGTTTCCTTTATTTTTTAAAATAAAAATTTAAAAAAAAAATTAAAAAAAAAAAGGTGGGAAATATTACCATTCCCAAGGATTATTCAATATTATTCACCTTTGCCTGTTAGTAGGCAGAGTATTAGTAGTAGTCATATCAAATACGAGGACAGCAAGACGTCGAGCAATTATGACTATCGGATTGTCGGCCTAGAGACAGACAGTCTGACCTCTGGTTGATGACCGAAAACCCCTGTCACTTTCAGCCAGATGGCCGAAAGTCTCCATCACTTACGGCCGAAACAGAAATTAAATCGAAAGTTAACTTTTCAGTTTCGGCCGAAACCGAAATTAGCCCGAAAGTGATCAAATGGCCACTTTCGGCACCGAAGCCGAAATTCGGTCGGTCTCTATTATTTGTTATGAGCTCAATGTATGACCGCCGGCACGCATGGAATAAAGGCACTCACGAGTTAGTGAAACCGTTGTGACACAAGAAATAAAGGCACTATATGAGTAGTTAGGTAACGAGTTTGTGAACCGTTGGAACACAAAAAATAAAGGCACTATATGAGTAGTTAGATAATGAGTTTGTGAACCGTTGGGACACAAGAAATAAAGGCACTATATGAGTAGTTAGGTAATGAGTTTGTGAACCGTTGGAATCGAAAACTCGGTGACTCGTCTACTTTTTTGTTTATGGTGAGTTTCACAATGATATTGTCTGCAAGTGCTACTGTGATATTGTGTTCACAATGATATTGTCTGCAAGTGCTACTGTAATATTTTGTTCACAATGATATTGTCTGCAAGTGCTACTGTGATATTGTGTTCACAATGATATTGTCTGCAAGTGCTACTGTAATATTTTGTTCACAATGATATTGTCTGCAAGTGCTACTGTAATATTGTGTTCACAATGATAACATGGCCTGCAAGTGTTACGGGATATTAGAATAGCTGAGTTACTGCGTAAGTTAACATACTTTGGGTGGCTTGAAGTGTTGAGTAAATGTGTAAGTTAACATTTTCCAGGATATTACACCAACACAGCCATTGTGTAGTTGAAGTACTAGATTGTACACCCATCACTTGTTTAGTTCACTGTCTAGGTTGTACACCCGACATATGTTTTGTTAACAGTCTACATTGTACACCAACATATATTTAGTTAACAGGCTACATTGTACACCAACATATGTTTAGTTGACAGTCCACACTGTACACCAACATATGTTTAGTTGATTGTCTAGATTGTACACCAACATATTTTTAGTTGATTGTCTAGATTGTATTGTACACCGACACTTCTTACGTAGACTGTGTACGTGGTACGTACCTCATACTTTTCTAATTGTGTAATGACCTTCTCTCAAAGACAAGTTCGACGATCAAATCACCATGCTAACCTACCCCCCTCCCCCCCACCCTTCTTAGTCCAACCATTCCCCCTTTACATCCCTCCCTTACTCTACTCCCAATAGTTCCTACGCGTGCCCTCCCTTCCTCTCCCCCACACCTGGGACACCCCTCGCCCTCATCTGACTATGGCCAGAGATCAATACATGCTATTTAACAGGAGCCCCCCAATTGACAATGGACATAGCGAGACACTGAATCAGCATTGCTAATGGTGGCAAAGATAGTTGGTCTACAATGGATAGGGCATACAATAGAAAAATAGTGACACATTATTAGTACACTAGGAAGTTTGGGAGAGCGGACCGCAGGACCGTGGCGGGGCAGTGCAGAACCGTGCCGTGGCAGCGCAGGACCTTGCCGAGGCTTCGCAGGACCGTGATTTGACCCTCATGACAATCCTTGGTCAGAGCTAAGTGGTTCACTAATTGTCTGCCCCGTCTATCCTCGTGACTTGACCGTCATGGCAATCCTTGGTCAGAGCTAAGTGGTTCACTAATTGTCTGCCCCGTCTATCCTCGTGACTTGACCCTCATGACAATCCTTGGTCAGAGCTAAGTGGTTCACTAATTGCCTGCCCCGTCTCTCCTCGTGACTTGACCCTCATGACAATCCTTGGTCAGAGCTAAGTGGTTCACTAATTGTCTGCCTCGTCGCTCCTCGTGACGGGACATGCGACCATGAAGGTATCAGAAGGTCTCCTCGTGACGGGACATGTGACCATGAAGGTATCAGAAGGTCTCCTCGTGATGGGACATTTGACCATGAAGGTAACAGAAGGTCTCTTCGTAACGGGACATGTGACCATGAAGGTAACAGAAGGTCTCCTCGTAACGGGACATGTGACCATGAAGGTAACAGAAGGTCTCCACTTGACGGGACATGTGACCATGAAGGTAACAGAAGGTCTCCTCGTGACGGGACATGTGACCATGAAGGTAACAGAAGGTCTTGTCGTTCGTGCAGCACGTATTGGTCGGCCGTACACTACAAACATTTTGACTGGTCTGTAAAGGTCCAATGATGTGGTGTAATACTAATTGACTGGTCTATGTCCTGTGCAGTGGTTCTCAAACCTTTTCACTGATCTGTCTAGGACCAGCGCAGTGGATCTAAAAAAATTTTATGATTCCCGCATACACAGTGAGTGCTCTGTGCACTGCTAGTAGGCACTATTCATTGTAGTTGTTTGGTTCTATGACTTTCTAGTGTAGATGATCGCCCTACACTGCTAGGAGGCACTATTCATTATAGTTGTTTGGTTCTAAGACTTTGTTCAAAGCCACAGTACAGTGGACACACGTAATTTTCATGACAGATATCTTGGTCTTGTTTAAAACGATAGTACAGTGTACATATTTAGTTTACATAAAAGATATCTTGGTCTTGTTCAAAACCATAGTACAGTGTACATATTTAGTTAACATAAAAGATATCTTGGTCTTGTTCAAAACCATAGTACAGTGTACATATTTAGTTTACATAAAAGATATCTTGGTCTTGTTTAAAACCATAGTACAGTGTACATATTTAGTTTACATAAAAGATATATTGGGCTTGTTTAAAACGATAGTACAGTGTACGTATTTAGTTTACATAACAGATATCTTGGTCTTGTTTAAAACGATAGTACAGTGTACATATTTAGTTTACATAACAGATATCTTGGCCTTGTTTAAAACGATAGTACAGTGTACATATTTAGTTTACATAAAAGATATCTTGGTCTTGTTTAAAACGATAGTACAGTGTACATATTTAGTTTACATAACATATATCTTGGTCTTGTTCAAAACGATAGTACAGTGTACATATTTAGTTTACATAACAGATATCTTGGTCTTGTTTAAAACGATAGTACAGTGTACATATTTAGTTTACATAACAGATATCTTGGTCTTGTTTAAAACGATAGTACTAACGATAGTACAGTGTACATATTTAGTTTACATAACAGATATCTTGGTCTTGTTTAAAACGATAGTACAGTGTACATATTTAGTTTACATAACAGATATCTTGGTCTTGTTTAAAACGATAGTACAGAGTACATATTTAGTTTACATAACAGATATCTTGGTCTTGTTTAAAACGATAGTACAGTGTACATATTTAGTTTACATAACAGATATCTTGGTCTTGTTTAAAACGATAGTACAGTGTACATATTTAGTTTACATAACAGATATCTTGGTCTTGTTTAAAACGATAGTACAGAGTACATATTTAGTTTACATAACAGATGTCTTGTTCAAAGCGATAGTACAGTGTACATATTTAGTTTACATAACAGATTTCTTGTTCAAAACCATAGTACAGTGTACATATTTAGTTTACATAAAAGATGTCTTGTTCAAAGCGATAGTACAGTGTACATATTTAGTTTACATAACATATATCTTGTTCAAAACCATGGTACAGAGTACAGATGTGGTTTTCATGACTGATATCTTGTTCAAAACCATGGTACAGAGTACAGATGTGGTTTTCTTGACAGATATCTTGTTCAAAACCATGGTACAGAGTACAGATGTGGTTTTCATGACTGATATCTTGTTCAAAACCATGGTACAGAGTACAGATGTGGTTTTCATGACAGATATCTTGTTCAAAACCATGGTACAGAGTACAGGTGTGGTTTTCTTGACAGATATCTTGTTCAAAACCATGGTACAGAGTACAGATGTGGTTTTCATGACTGATATCTTGTTCAAAACCATAGTACAGAGTACAGATGTGGTTTTCATGACTGATATCTTTTTCAAAACCATGGTACAGAGTACAGATGTGGTTTTCTTGACAGATATCTTGTTCAAAACCATGGTACAGAGTAGGGGTGTGCCGGACCCCGATCCGGAATCCGGTTCCGCCGGATTTTGCACTATCCGGTGAAATCCGGTTCCGCCGGATTTACATGTATCCGGAACAACCGGATTCCGGAATCCGGAATATACCGGATTTCGGAATTTGCCAGATTTTGTGACTCACCGGATCATAATCTGAAATAAAAGTAATTCTCTTTCCCGAATTCCACACGATCACGATACATTAATCGATTGTTTCGAGCGTTGAGCTTGTTTAATGTTTAATATTCCGTACATACCAGAGGCTAGAGTCAGCACCGCTAATAGTGGCCAATAGTGTAGGGACTTTGATAAGAAAATTTAAACTTTTTGTAAAAATAAACCAATGGCATAGTTGAAAAGATGTAATTTTTTAAAGAATTATAACACCAAAATCATATTTTTAGCTGTTGTAGTTTTAAAGTTATGAATTTTTAAAGTACGACTTGGTTTGTCATTTTTTAACATGGACTGCATCTCCACATTCTGTGATCTCATTCCACCAATCCCGTCATGCGCAATGACTATATAGTTTATATAAGGCAACGCATTCCCTGCCTTATCACTAAAATACTGTTTAGACTTAGTTTAAACTTTCAACTTTGGCACATGAATAATTAATTAAAGCTTTCCCTGACCAATGGTTTAATAGTTTTTGCACACGGCAAACTCTTATGAATGAAACTCTGAGGTAGTACTACGATACAGTTATGCAAGTGGCTGTGAATGGTTGCCAATGACAACGTGTTGCACACGGTAAATTCTGATCATTTATAATATGGATTCTACCGGGTTGTTAAAGCTCAAATTAAAACATTCCAGTTTAAATGTCTTTAAATGCATTCTGAAACACAAGTTATCAATTATTTTGATGTAAATAGTGATAATAAATTAATATTTCCTAAGTATCGTCAACTTCCGCCATTAAAAAGGGGGCGTGGCCAACCCCATGGCGAAATTAGGTTGAGCGAGCTGCATAACCTGCTGCGAACGCGTAGAAACATGGCGTCTCTCGTAAGACACTTATCCAAATGGAACGGAACTCAAATATATATCGAAAGTACTAATTTAATAATAAATAGACACACACATCGGAAAATTAAAAACTCGGATTTTTTGGCGCCGATTGCAAATTCCCATACACAAAAAGTAGTAGTCCACCTTGACTTACCGAAGTATCTACCAATAGTACCAAAATCCGGAATCCGGGAGAAACCGGAATCCGGATCCGGCGGATTTCGCATAAGAAAATCCGGATCCGGATCCGGTTGGAAAAAACGGATCCGGCACACCCCTAGTACAGAGTACAGATGTGGTTTTCATGACTGATATCTTGTTCAAAACCATGGTACAGAGTACAGATGTGGTTTTCTTGACAGATATCTTGTTCAAAACCATGGTACAGAGTACAGATGTGGTTTTCATGACTGATATCTTGTTCAAAACCATGGTACAGAGTACAGATGTGGTTTTCATGACAGATATCTTGTTCAAAACCATGGTACAGAGTACAGGTGTGGTTTTCTTGACAGATATCTTGTTCAAAACCATGGTACAGAGTACAGATGTGGTTTTCATGACTGATATCTTGTTCAAAACCATAGTACAGAGTACAGATGTGGTTTTCATGACTGATATCTTTTTCAAAACCATGGTACAGAGTACAGATGTGGTTTTCTTGACAGATATCTTGTTCAAAACCATGGTACTGAGTACAGATGTGGTTTTCATGACTGATATCTTGTTCAAAACCATAGTACAGAGTACAGATGTGGTTTTCATGACTGATATCTTTTTCAAAACCATGGTACAGAGTACAGATGTGGTTTTCTTGACAGATATCTTGTTCAAAACCATGGTACTGAGTACAGATGTGGTTTTCATGACAGATATCTTGTTCAAAACCATGGTACAGAGTACAGATGTGGTTTTCATGACTGATATCTTGTTCAAAACCATGGTACAGAGTACAGATGTGGTTTTCTTGACAGATATCTTGTTCAAAACCATGGTACAGAGTACAGATGTGGTTTTCATGACAGATATCTTGTTCAAAACCATGGTACAGAGTACAGATGTAGTTTTCATGACAGATATCTTGTTCAAAACCATGGTACAGTGCACAGACGTAGTTTTCAGGAAGCCTCAGTGACTTACGGTAGACGTAGTCTTCGGGAAGCCTCAGTGACTTACGGTAGACGTAGTTTTCAGGAAGCCTCAGTGACTTACGGTAGACGTAGTTTTCAGGAAGCCTCAGTGACTTACGGTAGACGTAGTCTTCAGGAAGCCTCAGTGACTTACTGTAGACGTAGTTTTCAGGAAGCCTTAGTGACTTACGGTAGACGTAGTTTTTAGGAAGCCTCAGTGACTTACTGTAGACGTAGTTTTTCAGGAAGCCTCAGTGACTTACTGTAGACGTAGTTTTCAGGAAGCCTCAGTGACTTACGGTAGACGTAGTTTTCAGGAAGCATCAGTGACTTACGGTAGACGTAGTTTTCAGGAAGCCTCAGTGCCTTACTGTAGACGTAGTTTTCAGGAAGCCTCAGTGACTTACTGTAGACGTAGTTTTCAGGAAGCCTCAGTGACTTACTGTAGACGTAGTTTTCAGGAAGCCTCAGTGACTTACGGTAGACGTAGTTTTCAGGAAGCCTCAGTGACTTACTGTAGACGTAGTTTTCAGGAAGCCTCAGTGACTTACGGTAGACGTAGTCTTCCTTATATTTGTGTTGCTTCCTATCATTCAGACGTAAATAATTCCATGTGTCTAGGAGTGATTTTCCTGCGTCTATTTATAGCCGTAAACACGTCTAGAGCCATCTGACCTAGTTTACCATGTAGCGGATTTGTTTCTATCGATTTTCGATACACGTATGGTCAATGGCTTTGCTATTTTTAGAATGCACTATTTTCTTGTTGAACCTTTCTTCCAAGGTTGTTATTAAGCTACTGACGTCTTATGGAAAGTGTGTGTTGGTGGGCAGTTGCTAGACTTGATGTGGCTTTATATACTTGATGCTTCTATGTCTCTAGTTAACTATAGTGATCTAGTTGAATGAGGCAACGTGCCTCACCTGTCTCAGAATTTCTTTTTCCTATGTACCCCCCCCAACCCGCTTACAATCCCTAACATCTTGGTGACACCCCAACCCCAAACAGAAGCTGGTATCTTAGTGGCACCCCAACCCTAAAAATGACCCTTACTTCTAAGTGACACCCTATCAGACGCTGACATCCAGGTGGCACACCCTGCCCCTACAGACCCTGACATCTAAGTGGCACCCTGCCCTAAACAGGCACTTATATCTAAGTGGCACCCTCACCACCCACAGACCCTGACATCTAAGTGGCACCCTGCCCTAAACAGGCACTTATATCTAAGTGGCACCCTCACCACCCTCACCACCCACAGACCCTGACATCTAAGTGGCCCCCTGCCCTAAACAGGCACTTATATGTAAGTGGCACCCCCCCCACCCACAGACCCCGACATCCTGTTGCCAAGCCTCCCCCCCCCCCCATGGCAACCTAACCGGTGCTAACCCGCACACCCAGGGGTTACGACTGCCCCAAAACCACAGCTCCTCTGAAACCTAGACTGGCACCAGGTATTTATTATTGTTGACATTAAAGTCAGCTGCAAGTATTAACTGGAAGGAAAGGTCCGGTTTAAATTGTTGTGACAGAGTAATGCCAGCTAAAGTCAGCTGACTGAAAGAAAAGTTTTGGTTGAAGTGTTGTGATAGTGTAATGTCAACTAGATGGGCAACCATCCATTTTTCACATCGGTGCTGAGATGTGTTCCTATAAGGATAGAATAGAATGACACACTGTGATATGTTCCTATGAGGATAGAATAGAATGACATGCTGTGATGTGTTCCTATAAGGATAGAATAGAATGACACTGTGATATGTTCCTAGGAGGATAGAATAGAATGAATGATACACCATGATTTGTTCCTATGAGGATAGAATAGAATGACATGTTGTGATGTGTTCCTATGAGTATAGAAACCCATGAGTCAAAAACTCGATTATTTACTTGTTTGTTTCAATATATCCTGCTTGAGTCACATCCAATAGATGGGGTATTTCCACTGTACTGATGATGATGTTTCCAGGAAGTACATTGCAGTTGGGTTAGTAGCATGTACATCCACTTTAGACACAATAGATGCTTGTTGAAAAGGGGATCTCCCACAAATCTCATGTCATGATTTAAATGGTTGATTTGATCATGCAGTTCAGCTTTCTGTGGCTATTTAATGCTTTTCTGATGAGATTTCTATTTGGAATATAATGGGGTAGCAGTGTGGTATTAAAGTGAACTTACTGGGGTACAGTGTGTGTTGTCAGGTGAATGTACTGGGGTAGGTAAGAGTTATATCTAAATATGACAAGCACACAGACAGTTTATTGTTTATTCGTTTTTGTTTTCAATTTACATTTCAAGTTGTGTGTGCATTTATTTTATGAAATTTTTAAATGTTTTTTTTTCCCCCTCAGGTTGGGTTGGGGGAGGGTGAGGAGCTTATTACAGTGTCGAAACAATCTCTTTATTTCAGATAGTGCTCTGTCGTCTTCTCTCTTAGCCAGCCTAGATGAGGCATCTGTCGAAACAATCTCTTTATTTCAGATAGTGCTCTGTCGTCTTCTCTCTTAGCCAGCCTAGATGAGGCATCTGTCGAAACAATCTCTTTATTTCAGATAGTGCTCTGTCGTCTTCTCTCTTAGCCAGCCTAGATGAGGCATCTGTCGAAACAATCTCTTTATTTCAGATAGTGCTCTGTCGTCTTCTCTCTTAGCCAGCCTAGATGAGGCATCTGTCCAAACAATCTCTTTATTTCAGATAGTGCTCTGTAGTGTTCTCTGTTAGCCAGTCTAGATGAGGCATCTGTCCAAACAATCTCTTTATTTCAGATAGTGCTCTGTAGTGTTCTCTGTTAGCCAGTCTAGATGAGACATCTGTCCAAACAATCTCTTTATTTCAGATAGTGCTCTGTAGTGTTCTCTGTTAGCCAGTCTAGATGAGGCATCTGTCCAAACAATCTCTTTATTTCAGATAGTGCTCTGTCGTCTTCTCTCTTAGCCAGCCTAGATGAGGCATCTGTCGAAACAATCTCTTTATTTCAGATAGTGCTCTGTCGTCTTCTCTCTTAGCCAGCCTAGATGAGGCATCTGTCGAAACAATCTCTTTATTTCAGATAGTGCTCTGTCGTCTTCTGTCTTAGCCAGCCTAGATGAGGCATCTGTCGAAACAATCTCTTTATTTCAGATAGTGCTCTGTCGTCTTCTCTCTTAGCCAGCCTAGATGAGGCATCTGTCGAAACAATCTCTTTATTTCAGATAGTGCTCTGTCGTCTTCTCTCTTAGCCAGCCTAGATGAGGCATCTGTCCAAACAATCTCTTTATTTCAGATAGTGCTCTGTAGTGTTCTCTGTTAGCCAGTCTAGATGAGGCATCTGTCCAAACAATCTCTTTATTTCAGATAGTGCTCTGTAGTGTTCTCTGTTAGCCAGTCTAGATGAGACATCTGTCCAAACAATCTCTTTATTTCAGATAGTGCTCTGTAGTGTTCTCTGTTAGCCAGTCTAGATGAGACATCTGTCGAAACAATCTCTTTATTTCAGATAGTGCTCTGTAGTGTTCTCTGTTAGCCAGTCTAGATGAGGCATCTGTCCAAACAATCTCTTTATTTCAGATAGTGCTCTGTCGTCTTCTCTCTTAGCCAGCCTAGATGAGGCATCTGTCGAAACAATCTCTTTATTTCAGATAGTGCTCTGTCGTCTTCTCTCTTAGCCAGCCTAGATGAGGCATCTGTCGAAACAATCTCTTTATTTCAGATAGTGCTCTGTCGTCTTCTCTCTTAGCCAGCCTAGATGAGGCATCTGTCGAAACAATCTCTTTATTTCAGATAGTGCTCTGTCGTCTTCTCTCTTAGCCAGCCTAGATGAGGCATCTGTCCAAACAATCTCTTTATTTCAGATAGTGCTCTGTCGTCTTCTCTCTTAGCCAGCCTAGATGAGGCATCTGTCGAAACAATCTCTTTATTTCAGATAGTGCTCTGTAGTGTTCTCTGTTAGCCAGTCTAGATGAGGCATCTGTCCAAACAATCTCTTTATTTCAGATAGTGCTCTGTAGTGTTCTCTGTTAGCCAGTCTAGATGAGGCATCTGTCCAAACAATCTCTTTATTTCAGATAGTGCTCTGTAGTGTTCTCTGTTAGCCAGTCTAGATGAGACATCTGTCCAAACAATCTCTTTATTTCAGATAGTGCTCTGTAGTCTTCTCTCTTAGCCAGTCTGTTTGTCAGCTTGAATAATGTAGATTTACATAAAATCACCACATATTGAATTTGACCACAAATGACCGTTCCCCTCTTGCATAAATCTCAGTTCAGGTTTTATTTGTGTTACACTTTACTGTTCGCTGAAGATGGCTTCTTGCCGATGCTGAAGATAAAACTTGCCGACTTGTTCGTTGTTTTGTTGCCTCCAATTTCCAGGTGTTCCCATACCTTGTTTCACATATTTCCTTTCACCATAAAGTATACTTTATGTGTATTTGTAAGAACTTATAAAAATTACAGCAACTGTCAGGAATTTTAGTAAATTAAGATCATCCAATCTCAGAAGTCTTAGCTGACATCCAGTGTTATTATCATATATCCAGTGTTATTATTATGTATCCAGTATTTTTATCATATATCCAGTGTTCTTATTATCATATATCCAGTTTTCTTATTATCATATTTCCAGTGTTCTTATTATCATATATCCAGTGTTCTTATTATCATATATCCAGTGTTCTTATTATCATATTCAGTGTTCTTATATATTCAGTGTTCTTATTATATATCCAGTGTTCGTATTATTATACATCTAGTGACCTAATAATATGCATACCATATGCTAGTAGCCATAGTAGTAAAATATCTCTAGTACCTGTAGCAGTAAAAGACCACCATAGTGCAGGTCAAGGTCATCAAGGGGATTAACTTTGATTGTATGACAAGATACAAAACTTGCAGAAATGTGTCTTAACCCCAGTGGTATTTGGTGGCTACATTTTCCATGTCCCTCTGTCTGGGCAGGTAATGACTGTGGCAGGTAATGACTGTGGCAGACAGAAATGCTGTTATGTCTGATGGTATAAACATGAAAATATCAAGTGTTTGGTTATTAAACATTGGGGGGGGGGGGGGGGGGGGTCAGTGTCTAGAGGAGTGAGAGGATGAGTGTCTAGAGGAGTGAGAGGATGAGTGTCTAGAGGAGTGAGAGTGTGAGTGTCTAGAGGAGTGAGAGGATGAGTGTCTAGAGGAGTGAGAGTGTGAGTGTCTAGAGGAGTGAGAGGATGAGTGTAGAGGAGTGAGAGTGTGAGTGTCTAGAGGAGTGAGAGGATGAGTGTCTAG
This sequence comes from Lymnaea stagnalis, assembly GCA_964033795.1. NCBI lineage: Eukaryota > Metazoa > Mollusca > Gastropoda > Lymnaeidae > Lymnaea > Lymnaea stagnalis. The sequence continues at coordinate 515,046 of CAXITT010000477.1, read as the reverse complement.
AGGAGTGAGAGGATGAGTGTCTAACATTTGCTTAATGAAGACTATGGTTTTTAGGCTATGTCAGTGTTGGGTAAGCTGGAGGACGTGGACATTGACATTAATCTAAGTTTGTGGGCTATGGACAATGGCTCCATTAGTGGTAAAAGTTTGAATCAACCGAAAAGGAAAGAATTTTAGAAATGTTAACTTAAAGACTTGCCAAACAGGGTTAGAACTTTGATGGTGCAATTCCAACAATTTTTTTTAAAGAGACCCAAAATATTGCAATGTCATTGTCCAATGGAATCAAGTCAACCTCATTGGGGGTCAAACTCACATTATCTCTCTATGTGCTTGGATCACTTTTGATCAAGATCAACGGTTATATATTTGAGGGACAGAGCACCTCAACAACTTGTCAGTTCTGTGATGAAGTGAACATTTCACCAAATGTTTCTATGCTCATCATATCAGCAAGTTGTTTCTATACCCATCGTGTCAGCAAGTTGTTTCTATACCCATCGTGTCAGCAAGTTGTTCCTATACCCATTGTGACAGCAAGTTGTTTCTATACTCATCGTGTCAGCAAGTTGTTTCTATATCCATCGTGTCAGCAAGTTGTTTCTATACCCATTGTGTCAGCAAGTTGTTCCTATACCCATTGTGACAGCAAGTTGTTTCTATACCCATCATATCAGGAAGTTTTTTCTATACCCATCATGTCAGCAAGTTGTTCCTATACCCATTGTGACAGCAAGTGTTTTCTATACTCATCGTGTCAGCAAGTTGTTTCTATACCCATCGTGTCAGCAAGTTGTTTCTATACCCATCGTGTCAGCAAGTTGTTCCTATACCCATTGTGACAGCAAGTTGTTTCTATACCCATTGTGTCAGCAAGTGGTTCCTATACCCATTGTGTCAGCAAGTTGTTTCTATACCCATCATATCAGGAAGTTTTTTCTATACCCATCATGTCAGCAAGTTGTTCCTATACCCATTGTGACAGCAAGTTGTTTCTATACTCATCGTGTCAGCAAGTTGTTTCTATACCCATCGTGTCAGCAAGTTTTTCCTATACCCATTGTGACAGCAAGTTGTTTCTATACTCATCGTGTCAGCAAGTTGTTTCTATACCCATTGTGTCAGCAAGTTGTTTCTTTACCCATTGTGTCAGCAAGTTGTTTCTATATCCATTGTGACAGCAAGTTGTTTATATACTCATCCTCATGCATTTGGTTGTGTGACTGTAGATGGTTTTGCTTTTCTATCTGGTGGTGGATTTATGTGGTGGTTTTAGTACGGTGTATCCAGTATGGTGCATCCAGTACAGTACATCCAGTACTGTGCATCCAGTACGGTGCATCCAGTAGGGTGAATCTAGTTAGTAGGGTGTATCTAGACGGGTGTATTCAGTGGGGTGTATCCAGCAGGGCGTATCCAGCGGGGCGTATCGAGTAGGGCGGATCCAGTAGGGTGTATCTAGTAGTGTGGATTTAGTATGGTTTGGGAAAACAAAGATGGGTAACGAACTATTTAATTGTTTTGTGATGATTATGTGTGGTAGATAATTTAGTTGTTTTTCCTATTGAAAATGCTAACACCGTGATCTTATTACAAAGTCTGAGTGAACAGTGTGTTAGCCCGAGACTTTCTCACATTAAAAAATTATTTCCGTCAGCTTCTATGGGGGAGAGGAACTGTTGTCTCACATACTAAGAATCCAAGCTGACTTTTAATTTCTCACTCCAAGCTTTTCAGTTGTATGACTTGTCACTCAAAGCTTTTCAGTTGTATGACTTGTCACTCCAAGCTTTTCAGTTGTATGACTTGTCACTCCAAGCATTTCTGTTGTAAGACTTGTCACTCCAAGCTTCAGTTGTATGACTTGTCACTCCAAGCTTCAGTTGTATGACTTGTCACTCCAAGCTTTTCAGTTGTATGACTTGTCACTCCAAGCTTTTCAGTTGTATGACTTTTCACTCCGAGCTTTTCAGTTGTATGACTTGTCACTCCAAGCTTTTCAGTTGTATGACTTGTCACTCCAAGCTTTTCAGTTGTATGACTTGTCACTCCGAGCTTTTCAGTTGTATGACTTGTCACTCCAAGCTTCAGTTGTATGACTTGTCACTCCAAGCTTTTCAGTTGTATGACTTTTCACTCCGAGCTTTTCAGTTGTATGACTTGTCACTCCAAGCTTTTCAGTTGTATGACTTTTCACTCCGAGCTTTTCAGTTGTATGACTTGTCACTCCAAGCTTCAGTTGTATGACTTGTCACTCCAAGCTTTTCAGTTGTATGACTTGTCACTCCAAGCTTTTCAGTTGTATGACTTTTCACTCCGAGCTTTTCAGTTGTATGACTTGTCACTCCAAGCTTTTCAGTTGTATGACTTGTCACTCCAAGCTTTTCAGTTGTATGACTTGTCACTCCAAGCTTATGAGTTGTGCCAATTTCTTGTATATTCTTGTGAAAGTTCAATCATCTCATCAATATTTAAGTCTTCATTAATAACTAATTTTTTTATGTAAACCTTGAATCCCTGTATTGCAATCAATAAAACTGGGTACAATGCTAATAATCTGAAGTATTCAGCCATGTTGTTTAGTTGAATCCAATCTCCTGGGTAACAGCATGGCCAGAAATTATCACAAACAAATGGTGAATTGGTTACAACAAAAGCAAAACAGGTCAAAGTTAAAGTGATATATCTTTACAATTAAATTGTAGCAAACTGTTGCACTTGGAGTCTCATTTCATTGGTTTTGTTTGTTTTATTCAGGTTGACCTGAGGTGACTCCATCCAATCCAGACAGGCAAGAATCGTTTATTGTTACCAGATTTTTTTCAAATCCAGACCATTACATTGACAGCTGTGGGAAACCCTGGGCAGAGACCTTCTCATTGGACATAGCCGCCATCCGTTGCCAGGGGCACAAGACGTCTGAAGTTATTGGAACTGTTAGAGCTTGTTCTCAAACAGGGACTACAACATAGGAGACATCTGAAAGTCTTACAACTGTGGGATCTTGTTTTCAACCAAAGACTGCCATCTTTCACTGACGAGTTTCTCCACAGGGAAGTATTGAGGACCAAGACAACAATTGTTTTGGGCAAAGAGGAATGGAAAATGTTCACAATGCTATAGCATGGTATCAGAAAAAGGTGAGCATCATTTCATTATGCTGACAATAACAATGTCTCAGTCAATATCCTTTCTTGCTCAAAAGAAATGAAATATTTTTTTTGTTTTGTGGTTGTAGCATTACATGGTGTAAATAAACTTCTCAATATTTTTGTTTCTTTCCTTTTTTAAATATTGTTTGGATAACCCAAAATGCTTGTATCTTTGGTTTGTGGAGGTCTACAAAGCAGATATTGAGTTCCCAACATAGACTCAAAGCTTGTTTTAACCTATTCAAATGTTTATTTGTTTATTCTAAAATTGACCTATGTGGCAAATCAAGGCAGTTCAGTTGTTTAATCAAAAAGAGAAAAAAGGTGCAACATATTAAACAAAAGCTTCCCTTTAAAAACATCAGAGCTTTGTGTAGAAAACAGTGGGCACCAGGGCTGCTCAAGCGGATCCCTGGATCCCTTTCAATATTTAGTAGATAAAAAATGAGCCAGGGATATCTTGGGTAACCACTTTTAGAATTAATAATACCCATTTTGTTGGATTTAAATTGAGCAAGGGACAGGTATGTTTCAAATTGTCCCTGTTAGGCCACAGCCAGTCAAAGCTACTTACTTGCAATGAACTATTGAGCTCTGTAACTCTAGTGCACAGGTTCTCAAGCATTTTCAAGTCATGACTACATTTATATACAAGCAGAGTGACCTACAACCATGACACACTAAACTAATGGCATTTAATAGGGTCAATCTCGATAAATGTAATTACATAAAAACTAGACATTTGAGCATGACATCATTTTAATTGAAGACATATTTAATGCCATTATTTACTTTTTAACTTAAACTGTAAGGCAGATGACATAATTTGAGCATGATATAATTTAAATGAAAGACATACTTAATGTCAACATAGACTTTGTAAGACATATTTAATGCCATAAGTGACTTTGTAAGACATATTTTTTGCCATAATTGACTTTGTAAGACATACTTAATGCCAACATTAACTTTGTAATACATATTTAATGTCATAATTGACTTTGTAAAGTAAACTGTATGGTAAATTAGAAAAAAGAACTGATGAAAAAATCTCTTAGTTTATTTTTCCAGCTGGTGACTCCACCAGTTATAATAGTAGAATAAGAAACCACCTCAAATCTGTGGTCTGTGTAACACTGAACCTTTAGTCAGCATTCTCCATTCTTTGTCTACCTGACGTCACATGATGACCGCCCACTCCAATGCTCCAACCAATGTTCACACATACAAGTTGAAACATTCATGAAAACAACTCACCAGTCCCCGCCCACTCCAGTGCTCCAACCAATGTTCACACACATTCATGAAAACAACTCACCAGTCAGGTCATACACCATGACAACACTGGACAATCAGGTCACAGAGTTCACTCAATACACACAACAATAATCTAGATAATCATACACACTGTCACAAGTGTCCCCCTGCGATTACTATTTGAGATGACATGTCATGGGTTGGGAACAGTGCTTAAGTAGCTTAATTCTACTGGCTGTTGAGGTGCCAAACTTACGTTCTGTGCTTAAGTAGCTTAATTCTACTGGCTGTTGAGGTGCCAAACTTACGTTCTGTTGTGTTGTTTACTTTCTAAATCAGTCTAGTAATGCATTGGCATATATATATACATCTTTTAGTTTTTTTTAAAATTTATACCGAACCCTTTGTTGATTCATGACAGATTCAAAATTAGAATTTGAGACACAAATAAACTGTGGTTTCCTCTATAGACAGTCATAATGACCTTAGCTTAATAAGCTACTTATCTCTTCCTAGGGTTTAGCAGTGAAAAACTTCAGCAGCTAGCAGCAAGTGATCAACCTCTTAACATCATTTTCCATTTGTTCAAAGACTCAAGTTTAAAGTTTAGCAATTTCTAAAACACAATCTTTCATCGTCTCAGTTTGAGAATGTTTGATGTAGAATTAATCTCATTGCGGGAGGATTCACTTTTATCATGTATTCAGGGATAAGCCAAACCTCTGGAAATGATGAGCAACCCTAGGTCGTGCTGAGTTTATTTTTCAGGCTGTTACTTGGGTGCTTGATTCAGGCTGTTACTTGGGTGCTTGATTCAGGCTTTACTTGGGTGCTTGATTCAGGCTGTTACTTGGGTGCTTGATTCAGGCTGTTACTTGGGTGCTTGATTCAGGCTGTTACTTGGGTGCTTGATTCAGGCTGTTACTTGGGTGCTTGATTCAGGTTTTACTTGGGTGCTTGATTCAGGCTTTACTTGGGTGCTTGATTCAGGCTGTTACTTGGGTGCTTGATTCAGGCTGTTTCTTGTGTGCTTGATTCAGGCTGTTTCTTATATGCTTGATTCAGGCTGTTTCTTGTGTGCTTGATTCAGGTTGTTTCTTGGGTGCTTAATTCCATTAGAATTCTAAATAAATCTCTTCATTATTATTTACCTACAATTTGACTTTGGGGATTTCTCGATTTAAATATTGATGAGATTTAATGCTTTCATACTGTCTGAATAATGAATATTCTGGAATATTCTGCAGATTGGATCCTATGACAAACAGCTTTGGGAGCAATCGGTTGAGAAGAAACTACAAAAGGTAACTTATGGGATTAAACAGATATTAATGCTCACAGAAGATAGAAACACAGAGTAGCTGACAAAGTATACATGGTTTAAAGTTCTCGCAAGCTGTTTAGAATCGGTAGACAAATTATGCAAGGGTCAAAGTTAATGAAGGCCGTATTGTAATAAGTCTAGGTGGAATAAGAAATAGTCAATTGATACCTTACAATACTATTGAAACACTTATTTGACTATTTATCACATCATAGTTACGTACAGTCCTAGGCATACGAACATGTAAGTCCTAGGCATATGAACATGCAAGTCCTAGGCATGTGAACATGTAAGTCCTAGGCATGTGAACATGTAAGTCCTAGGCATGTGAACATGTAAGTCCTAGGCATGTGAACATGAACTATTAAGTCAACTGCATTTACCAATGTTCTTTCCTCAGCAACCACCATTTGTTCTTCACAATGCTCCCCGCAAGAAGGTTCGCTTAAAGACAGAATATATTGATGTGGATCTCATTCGAGGTGAGTCCCTAACACCATCGTACACAGTTTGTCATAATCATTAGACCATCTTTGAAAAATCAGCTCTAACACCATCTTACACACATCACAATGATTAGAACATCTTTTACAAATTAGCTGTTTCGATGTTCTTATACCTCAATAGTGTTCTCATAAATGTATGGTGGTTTTTTCTCATACCATTTGGTGGTGCTTTCATACCCGACCATGTTGTTTTTTTCGTAGCTTGGTATGGTGCTTTCATACCTGACCATAGTTTTTTTCATATCTTTTTATGGTGCTTTCATACCTGACCATGGTTTTCTCATACCTTTAGATGGTGCTTTCGACCTGCACATGATTTTCTTATACTTTTGGATGGTGCTTTTATACCTGACCATGATTTTCTCATGTTTGGATGGTGCTTTTATACCTGACCATGATTTTCTCATGTTTGGATGGTGCTTTTATACCTGACCATGATTTTCTCATGTTTGGATGGTGCTTTTATACCTGACCATGATTTTCTCATGTTTGGATGGTGCTTTTATTCCTGACCATGATTTTCTCATGTTTGGATGGTGCTTTTATACCTGACCATGTTTTTCTCATATGTTTGGATGGTGCTTTTATACCTGACCATGGTTTTCTCATACGTTTGGATGGTGCTTTTATTCCTGACCATGGTTTTCTTATACCTTCGTATGGCGCTTTTATTCCTGACCATGGTTTTCTTATACCTTGGGATGTTGCTTTTATTCCCGACCATGGTTTTCTTATACCTTTGGTTGGTGCTTTTATACCTGAACATGGTTTTCTCATGTTTGGATGGTGCTTTTATACCTGACCATGGTTTTCTCATGTTTGGATGGTGCTTTTATACCTGACCATGGTTTTCTCATACGTTTGGATGGTGCTTTTATTCCTGACCATGGTTTTCTTATACCTTCGTATGGCGCTTTTATTCCTGACCATGGTTTTCTTATACCTTCGGATTTTGCTTTTATTCCTGACCATGGTTTTCTTATACCTTTGGTTGGTGCTTTTATTCCCGACCATGGTTTTCTTATACCTTTGGTTGGTGCTTTTATACCTGACCATGGTTTTCTTATACCTTCGGATGTTGCTTTTATACCTGATCATGGTTTTCTTATACCTTTGGTTGGTGCTTTTATACCTGACCATGGTTTTCTTATACCTTCGGATGTTGCTTTTATACCTGATCATGGTTTTCTTATACCTTTGGTTGATGCTTTTATACCTGACCATGGTTTTCTCATACGTTTGGATGGTGCTTTTATTCCCGACCATGGTTTTCTCATACGTTTGGATGTTGCTTTTATACCTGACCATGGTTTTCTCATACGTTTGGATGTTGCTTTCAAACCTGACCATGGTTTTCTCATAACTCAGAAATTGCAAATTTTTTTTTTTTTAAATTGTATTTTTATCTATAATCAATCTTTTTAACGTCTCTACAACTATTTCGTAATGTCTAGAAATAATCATGGCTGCAGTTGGTGAAGACTTTGCAAATGTTACCGAGGGGCTGATGGCACTAAAATGGTTGAGAACCTCTAATCTATTGGCTTGGATTTTTTTTGTAGAAACTTGAAAACATCAGGCCTGAACCAATAGGGGTGATGGGTTGTACTAAAAGATTTGCTTACACAGTACTGATGACATCATGTGGAAACAGTACTGATGACATCATGTGGAAACAGTACTGAGGACATCATGTGGAAACAGTACTGAGGACATCATGTGGAAACAGTACTGATGACATCATGTGGAAACAGTACTGATGACATCATGTGGAAGAAGCACACTAGCTGCACTTGTCTATTGGGCACTTTATGTCGTTCCATTAACCTGACACTAACATGGTTGTTGTATTGTTCTCCTAGGGTCAATGTTTGCCAAGCCACAAGTGCCATGGGTTTAGTTCCATTAACCTGACACTAACATGGTTGTTGTATTGTTCTCCTAGGGTCAACGTTTGCCAAGGCCAAGCCACAAGTGCCATGGGTTTAGTTCCATTAATCTGACACTAACATGGTTGTTGTATTGTTCTCCTAGGGTCAACGTTTGCCAAGGCCAAGCCACAAGTGCCATGGGTTTAGTTCCATTAACCTGACACTAACATGGTTGTTGTATTGTTCTCCTAGGGTTTTTTCTCATATGTTTGGATGGTGCTTTTATACCTGACCATGGTTTTCTCATACGTTTGGATGGTGCTTTTATTCCTGACCATGGTTTTCTTATACCTTCGTATGGCGCTTTTATTCCTGACCATGGTTTTCTTATACCTTGGGATGTTGCTTTTATTCCCGACCATGGTTTTCTTATACCTTTGGTTGGTGCTTTTATACCTGAACATGGTTTTCTCATGTTTGGATGGTGCTTTTATACCTGACCATGGTTTTCTCATGTTTGGATGGTGCTTTTATACCTGACCATGGTTTTCTCATACGTTTGGATGGTGCTTTTATTCCTGACCATGGTTTTCTTATACCTTCGTATGGCGCTTTTATTCCTGACCATGGTTTTCTTATACCTTGGGATGTTGCTTTTATTCCCGACCATGGTTTTCTTATACCTTTGGTTGGTGCTTTTATACCTGAACATGGTTTTCTCATGTTTGGATGGTGCTTTTATACCTGACCATGGTTTTCTCATGTTTGGATGGTGCTTTTATACCTGACCATGGTTTTCTCATACGTTTGGATGGTGCTTTTATTCCTGACCATGGTTTTCTTATACCTTCGTATGGCGCTTTTATTCCTGACCATGGTTTTCTTATACCTTCGGATGTTGCTTTTATTCCCGACCATGGTTTTCTTATACCTTTGGTTGGTGCTTTTATTCCTGACCATGATTTTCTCATGTTTGGATGGTGCTTTCATACCTGACCATGGTTTTCTCATGTTTGGATGGTGCTTTTATACCTGACCATGGTTTTCTCATATGTTTGGATGGTGCTTTTATACCTGACCATGGTTTTCTCATACGTTTGGATGGTGCTTTTATTCCTGACCATGGTTTTCTTATACCTTCGTATGGCGCTTTTATTCCTGACCATGGTTTTCTTATACCTTGGGATGTTGCTTTTATTCCCGACCATGGTTTTCTTATACCTTTGGTTGGTGCTTTTATACCTGAACATGGTTTTCTCATGTTTGGATGGTGCTTTTATACCTGACCATGGTTTTCTCATGTTTGGATGGTGCTTTTATACCTGACCATGGTTTTCTCATACGTTTGGATGGTGCTTTTATTCCTGACCATGGTTTTCTTATACCTTCGTATGGCGCTTTTATTCCTGACCATGGTTTTCTTATACCTTCGGATTTTGCTTTTATTCCTGACCATGGTTTTCTTATACCTTTGGTTGGTGCTTTTATTCCCGACCATGGTTTTCTTATACCTTTGGTTGGTGCTTTTATACCTGACCATGGTTTTCTTATACCTTCGGATGTTGCTTTTATACCTGATCATGGTTTTCTTATACCTTTGGTTGGTGCTTTTATACCTGACCATGGTTTTCTTATACCTTCGGATGTTGCTTTTATACCTGATCATGGTTTTCTTATACCTTTGGTTGATGCTTTTATACCTGACCATGGTTTTCTCATACGTTTGGATGGTGCTTTTATTCCCGACCATGGTTTTCTCATACGTTTGGATGTTGCTTTTATACCTGACCATGGTTTTCTCATACGTTTGGATGTTGCTTTCAAACCTGACCATGGTTTTCTCATAACTCAGAAATTGCAAATTTTTTTTTTTTTAAATTGTATTTTTATCTATAATCAATCTTTTTAACGTCTCTACAACTATTTCGTAATGTCTAGAAATAATCATGGCTGCAGTTGGTGAAGACTTTGCAAATGTTACCGAGGGGCTGATGGCACTAAAATGGTTGAGAACCTCTAATCTATTGGCTTGGATTTTTTTTGTAGAAACTTGAAAACATCAGGCCTGAACCAATAGGGGTGATGGGTTGTACTAAAAGATTTGCTTACACAGTACTGATGACATCATGTGGAAACAGTACTGATGACATCATGTGGAAACAGTACTGAGGACATCATGTGGAAACAGTACTGAGGACATCATGTGGAAACAGTACTGATGACATCATGTGGAAACAGTACTGATGACATCATGTGGAAGAAGCACACTAGCTGCACTTGTCTATTGGGCACTTTATGTCGTTCCATTAACCTGACACTAACATGGTTGTTGTATTGTTCTCCTAGGGTCAATGTTTGCCAAGCCACAAGTGCCATGGGTTTAGTTCCATTAACCTGACACTAACATGGTTGTTGTATTGTTCTCCTAGGGTCAACGTTTGCCAAGGCCAAGCCACAAGTGCCATGGGTTTAGTTCCATTAATCTGACACTAACATGGTTGTTGTATTGTTCTCCTAGGGTCAACGTTTGCCAAGGCCAAGCCACAAGTGCCATGGGTTTAGTTCCATTAACCTGACACTAACATGGTTGTTGTATTGTTCTCCTAGGGTCAACGTTTGCCAAGGCCAAGCCACAAGTGCCATGGGTTTAGTTCCATTAATCTGACACTAACATGGTTGTTGTATTGTTCTCCTAGGGTCAACGTTTGCCAAGGCCAAGCCACAAGTGCCATGGGTTTAGTTCCATTAACCTGACACTAACATGGTTGTTGTATTGTTCTCCTAGGGTCAACGTTTGCCAAGGCCAAGCCACAAGTGCCATGAGTTTAGTTCCATTAACCTGACACTAACATGGTTGTTGTATTGTTCTCCTAGGGTCAACGTTTGCCAAGGCCAAGCCACAAGTGCCTTGGGTTTAGTTCCATTAACCCGACACTAACATGGTTGTTGTATTGTTCTCCTAGGGTCAACGTTTGCCAAGGCCAAGCCACAAGTGCCTTGGGTTTAGTTCCATTAACCTGACATTAACATGGTTGTTGTATTGTTCTCCTAGGGTCAACGTTTGCCAAGGCCAAGCCACAAGTGCCATGGGTTTAGTTCCATTAACCTGACACTAACATGGTTGTTGTATTGTTCTCCTAGGGTCAACGTTTGGGTCAACGTTTGCCAAGGCCAAGCCACAAGTGCCATGGGTTTAGTTCCATTAACCTGACACTAACATGGTTGTTGTATTGTTCTCCTAGGGTCAACGTTTGCCAAGGCCAAGCCACAAGTGCCATGAGTTTAGTTCCATTAACCTGACACTAACATGGTTGTTGTATTGTTCTCCTAGGGTCAACGTTTGCCAAGGCCAAGCCACAAGTGCCATGGGTTTAGTTCCATTAACCCGACACTAACATGGTTGTTGTATTGTTCTCCTAGGGTCAACGTTTGCCAAGGCCAAGCCACAAGTGCCATGGGTTTACATCACAAGGAAAGCAGTCGCTCGAGTTCTCTTCTTCCCATTCTATTACAACTGGTAAGTCTCTTACTAATGGAAGTAACCTATCTCTCTTACTTATGGAAGTAATCTATCTCTCTTACTAATGGAAGTAACATATCTCTCTTACTTATGGAAGTAACCTATCTCTCTTACTTATGGAAGTAACCAATCTGGGCAATCATAAAGATTTCACAATTGTATCTAGATTTTAAAATATTTGAACAGTTTAGGAACATTTCATCTGACATCAGCTTTCTAGCTTTGTTTTTGGTAGCCATTTATTTAGTGAACTAGTTTACCCTTTGGGGTTGTGCAGTTTGGGGGGGGGGGGGGGGAAGGTCATTTTTTGTTTTTGAACCCTGCACTATCACTCTACTTGATAATTAATTTTACCAGTATTTCGGTTTGTTTCGGTTTACATTTTTCACTTCATGGGCTGAATATGATGTAAAAATAGGAGGTCGGCAGGTAGCCTTGAATTATTGTTAAATTTAATGAATTTGTTCGTAAAAATAGGTCGGCAGGTAGCCTTGAATTATTGTTAAATTTAATGAATTTGTTCGTAAAAATAGGAGGTCGGCAGGTAGCCTTGAATTATTGTTAAATTTAATGAATTTGTTCGTAAAAATAGGAGGTCGGCAGGTAGCCTTGAATTATTGTTAAATTTAATGAATTTGTCCGTAAAAATAGGAGGTCGGCAGGTAGCCTTGAATTATTGTTAAATTTAATGAATTTGTTCGTAAAAATAGGAGGTTGGCAGGTAGCCTTGAATTATTGTTAAATTTAATGAATGTGTTCGTAAAAATAGGAGGTTGGCAGGTAGCCTTGAATTATTGTTGAATGTATTGATGAATATGTCCGTAATGACACCTTTGGTTTACCTATTGTCTTCTACTGTGTTTGACATCTACCTTCTACCAGGTGGGTCCACCAGACGTCCAAACAGCTGTATGCCGTCCTCTTTGTGTTGTACACATTACAGGTGGTCACTATAGTTGTTTACCTACGCAACTTTGACCACAGCATCATGGAAGATGTAGGTATCGCTGAGGTTGGTTTAAAGACGCCTTGTCCTGCATGCGTGGCTAAGAATTGGTTTAAATGTCTTCATTACCGGCTCTGATTCTCATTTAAGACAAAGCCATGGTTATTTATAACAATAATTTTATGTTGTGTAAGCACGTTCAAAGTGCCATTGTTGTACAAATAACCTAGAAGTTTGTTAAAGACTCATGTTAGGACGGCTGATAGTGGAATAGTTCAAAGTTCCATTGTTGTATTAGTATAACCTAGAAGTTAGCTACAGGCTGTTGTAAGGACAGCTGATAGTGGAATAACAGAACCCCCCCCCCCCCCCCGAGGAGCTCAATTTTAGAATCGGTTTTATTATAACATACTGTAAGAACAAAATATAGACAAGGGGCGGCCACTGTACTCAAACATAGTTGAAGTTATCTTCTCATTGGCAGTGTTAATGAAGATGTATTCTATGCTCACAGAACAAGTGCCCAAAGTCTTGTTAGAAATGCCAAGCCACTGACTTTTCCAATATTTTGCCTTATCAAACATACACTTTTTAGCAATGTCAACACGGGCTGGTTCACAAGAGGTCAGTGCTAGCCTATGGTTACACAGTAAGGTACTGCAACTAGTTTAATCATACAAGTTCATTGATAACTTAGAGATTAGAAAACCTACCGGTCACAAGAAATCTGTGCTAATTTATGATTACACAGTTAATGTGCTGAAATCATACAAATATATTCATAGCATATCAGACTCCTAGCATTTGACACTAATGGCATGAAAGGTCTTGCAATAATCATCTAACAAACCTTAAGTTGGATCAGTGCGGAATCTGATAATTGGCCTGTGTTTCCAGGAGCTTTCCTTCACCGAGGTCATCCTGCCTACCATTCTCATGTTCCTACTCTGTCTGATCCATTCCCAAACTGTGCTGGCCCACATCAATCACAAGCCTCCCAAGCGGGCAAAAACTATCTCAGGGTAAGTCCCTCTAGTTTAACCATGGGGTAACTCTTGTTTCAACTCTAAGTTAATATGAAGGTTTGCCATTCAGTATGATAATTTGCATTGGCCAGTTAATATGTTAAGTTTTATCTATTTTTTCATTTATTTTTTTATAAAAAGAAATTGGTCTTGCATTGAATTCCTACTAAAATTGTGTTTAATGTTGTATACACTAGGACCTTCATGTGTTGAATTACATGATTTGATGTCTGCTTTTTAAATAAATGTTTTGTTATTGGTAAGAATAAATTAGTTAATTTTTTAGATTAAAACATCATAAAGAAAATATCTAATGAAATTACATTTTAAAAATTCATCTTTTGACTTCATCAGGGTGACACGGAAAGCACGACCTAAGAAAATTCCCCGTAAAGGTCGTACATCTGGTAACAACAGCACATGTGCTGAAGATGGCGGTAACACAGACACATCAAAGTCCAGTAAAGTACATTTCCCAAGCTCTACTGGAGGCTCAGATTCCAAGCATCGGCCATCAGAGACTCAGAAATCAGAGCCTCCCGTGGTGGCCTCGCATCTTGACATGGAGAAAAACTTATTGTCTCGATCTGTTAGTGACTACGACCTCAAGCCAGTGACCAGCTCCACCAACCATCAGTCGGCCCACCATCACCACCACCACCGACACCACACCTCCACACAAAGGGAGACTGCTCCCAAATCGGCCAAGCCCCAGGCTGAACCGGAGCTTGGTGCGGACAAAGTATTAGAAAAGACCCGACCGGTCCGACCTGAGGTTGGGGGGGAGCAGGCTGCCCGCAGTGACTGGGGGCATCGAGGCAACTGGGGCACTCGTTCCGTCCAAAAGTCTGGCTGTTGTTATAACTTGTTGGACAATTTGCCCAATTTGTTAACAGTGGAGAAGGTGTGCCGAGATGTTGGTGTTGCCAGTGACAATGATGACACAGAGGACGGGGATAATGATGTCGGAATCAAGTTTAAAAAACAAGATTCCTACCGCTGCCCTCACGGCAGGGATGCCACTAGTGCGGACAGAGAAGGTTTAGATTATTTTCTATGTGGGGATATCACAGACTCTAGACCAAAGGTTGGTGCCGACGGAGGGGTCAAGATTGTCGGCCAGGCTTTGTCAGCCTGTGCAGATAACTACGCAGATTGTGACTGCCTACTGGCCAGTAAACAAAGCTCCCACCATGTCAGCAGTTGTCAACAAACACAAACTGGGCAGTTTGATTCAAGGGATGTACGTTCATGTTCAGAGACAGACTTGAACCCTTGCCATCGGCACTGCCACCAACAGGAGCCTAGTTCTAATAGAGATATCTTACCCAGCCCCTTCCATGGGCCCATGTTGAATGACCCTTCATATTTAGCTTGTAAATCTGATAAATTTGCGTGCCAACTTTCCAATCGACCCATGGAAAGACAGGACGGTGTATTAGATTGGTGTAGTTCCACTCACAAAGACTTGTGTCATTGCTCCAATACTCAGCCAGACAAAAACCATCACCATGTTCTATTCAGTAAAGGCTTACCAAAGAAACCAATCTCCAATTCCACCAGTGGGGTAGCAGACGTCAGTGAGTTTTCTCAGGAACATTCTACTGAAAAGTGTCCAAAATGTCCCGATGTTCATAGACAGATTCGCTCTCTGGCATCTGCTGTCTCGGATACCAACCTTGACCTTCAAGTAGCCACATCATCCAGGTTGTGTCTGACACGTTCAGGTGGTGCCATCGACCAGCTCCATCCCGCCCACCATAATGACTTGAGATGCTCGGATAAACTATTCAAGAACCATGTCAAGTTTTCCAATGACCAGGGGGTCTGCGGTCATCATGAACCATCAAGTTCCCGCAGTTTACCTTACCTAAGACAGCAGGTGCCCAGCTCCGGCTGTCAGAAGGGGAGCAGACTAGAACAGGTGCCCGGTTATGGCAGTCAGAAGGAAAGTAAACTAGAACAGCTGCCCAGCTGTGGCTGTCAGAAAGGCAGTGAACAAGCTCCCAAAGAAACAGATTCCCAGCTGCAGTGTTTCTCTGATGTCATTGTGCAGGAAATCCTAAACGAGGAAACTCTGAGGAGCTGCAGTTCCCTCCTGATCCACTCAGACCTGGAGAACTCCTCCTCTTCCATCAGCCACCTCTCGTCATCCTCGGTGTCATCTCTCTCTTCCTCCTACAGACTGTCCAACATTGACCACATTCCCCCGTCCACCCCCTCTGGCCTGACATTGTCCTCCTTGCCCAGTTGCAAGGCTTCGGGCCAGCTTCATACACAAAGTGACACGTCTGAGCCGCCGGGCTCGGGGTCCGGTGTCACTTTACAACAGAAGGGACAAGTCACAGCGGGGCTCGATGCTCTCGATGAAAGCCTCGAGCAGATAAACATGTCTGATGGGGAAAGACCATCTGACATATCCAATTATAATCCATCGGATTCAGACGGAGAGTCGGATGGCCCGGCTAATGAGGACCTTCGGAACAAGTTTGAAGAGAAATGGAAGAGACTCAGATTCCAAGAGCTGGAAATAAAATCTGATGGTAATGTTGGTTTTACTCATTTTCTATCTGAGGGTAATGTTGGTTTTAATAATTTTCTATATCATGGTAATGTTGGTTTTACTCATTTTCTATCTGAGGGTAATGTTGGTTTTAATAATTTTCTATATCATGGTAATGTTGTTTGTTATTCACTACCTGGTTGATGGTCATTTCTTTCTTGACTTCCTGGTTGATGGTCATTTCTCTGTTCACTCCCTGCTCAATGAAAATGTTTTCATTTATAATCTCCAATAAATCTAGTTGGTATTCATTCGAAAGCATTAAATTTATTATTTTCATTATCTTAAACTTTAATCTATTGTTTAGAGTTGACGTCCTAAGTGTATTTATATGTATTTATATTTGACAGTGCATATGTATTAATTATTAAAGACTTTCTTTCTTCTCACCTTGCCGTCTTGTAAGTTTGTCCATGGTAATTTTGTTGTTCATACATGTGACCGTCTCTTTAGTCTGTCTTGTTGTCTTGAGCTGACCTGAAAAGTCACCTGAGTTGATGACAAAAGAGTTAAAGCTTCAGTGGGCTGGGTGGATGGACAGCTTCAGTGGGCTGGGCGGAGGGACAGCTTCAGTGGGCTGGGTGGAGGGAGGAGTCTGTGCAGAAAATATATTTTTAAAAAATCAATAAATACAAAAATCAACATGTTTAAGTTTATTCTCCATTTAATTGGAATGAGTTTAAAAAAATAGTTGTCTAGTTTTTAGTCCATTTCAAATTTTGTTCAAAAGTATTTAACATTTTTTTTTGTTTTGTTTTGATGTGACATGCAGGTGTATTTATTTCTTTAGATGTGACAATACATTTTTATTAATTTGTTCAGATGTGACCATGTTTGTGCATTAATTAATGAAATCATTCATTAAGATGTATTCACTTTAACCGCAGTCAATTTTTCTACTTAACACACTTCACATAGGGATAAACTGATGAATCATTGTTTTTGCCATCGACAGAGGACCCCACCAAATGTAATGGTGGAGCTACCACCGGGCCAAAAGCTAGTACTTCATCCAACAAGCCATCCAAGACTGGCAGCGGCAGCGGACCACGGTCAGTTGTTGGCATCCTGACCAGGAAACCTTCACCATTGAAAGACTTGGCCATAGGTAGAATGGCCAGTGCCAATGGCACCACAAACTCTTCAGGTCAGTCCATCCCTGTTGGCTTGTTACAGATAAGGTCAGTCCATCAGGGTTGGCTTGTTACAGAAAAAGTCAGTCCATCAGAGTTGGCTTGTTACACTTCATTCAGGTCAGTCCATCAGAGCTGGCTTGTTACAATTCATGTCAATCCATCAGAGCTGGCTTGTTACACTTCAGGTCAGTCGATCAGGGCTGGCTTGTTACATTTAAGGTCAGTCCATCAGAGCTGGCCTGTTACACTTCAGGTCAGTCCATCAGGGCTGGCTTGTTACATTTAAGGTCAGTCCATCAGAGCTGGCTTGTTAACACTTCAGGTCAGTCCAACAGAGCTGGCTTGTTACACTTCAGGTCAGTCCATCAGGGTTGGGTTGTTACACTTCAGGTCAGTCCATCAGAGCTGACTTGTTTCATTTAAGGTCAGTGACTAACATATTGTCACTAAATTTACTTGGTTTGTAACTGTCTGAGATTGTGATCGGTGCAAGGTTTTGTTCAACATGTCTGAGATTGTGATCGGTGCAAGGTTTTGTTCAATATGTCTGAGATTGTGATCGGTGCAAGGTTTTGTTCAACATGTCTGAGATGGTTATCTTTTCATTTTATGTTTTAAATGGAGTGAATTTGACTTAATTTTCACAGGAAGTGATGTAGAGTTAAATGAATCACGCAGCCAGCTGCGGCGCAGACGCCGTACATCTGGTACCACAGGGGACAGCGGAGAGACTACACGGAGTAGGAATGTCCCCAATACTCTGGGCATACGTTCACATAACCTCAATGGAAAACATATTAGCTCATCAGAAAATGAAGCTGGTGCACATACACCAGAAGGGTCTAATAAGGTAAGTGCATATATTATACATACATGACTGAAGGGTCTTATAAGGTGAGAGTCTTTAAGAATCAGGATTCAAATTCATCACCTTCATCACTGGCTATTTTGCCCCTACCCACTTTCTAAACTTCAAATGATTATTTTTCTTGTATCTCCTCCACTGAAGGCCACCATGAGTTCCGAGGAATGGGAAGACCACATGCAGTCGGACGAGACGACATCCTCGGCCTACTCCAGCAGCTGTGGTAACAGCGACGACTCGGGGGAGGAGGGTGAAGAGAAGACAGAGTACACGACCAGTACACTCCATGTCATCAACCTCCTACAACCTGTAAGTCAATGACTCTTTCTTGGCTTGTCGTTATCTGCTGTTGTGTCAGAGACCTGTCTTCTGTAGGTGTTGTGCACTGTGGACTTGGGCCCTAGCTGTTGTGTAAACCTTGATGTTTTTGTATGGCAGGGTGCTATGTATTTGGATAGATTTAGATTTCATCAGATCTCTTTATGGTAGACTCTATGATGGGGGAAAGGGGGAGGGGGGTCAGTGATACTGGATGCTAAGATAAGAAAGGCTGCACATGATAAACTCTGGGATATTATAGACTTGATGAGGCTAATATAGACTAGGAAATGATCAACTCTATTATTTGATAAATCCTTTGTTATATCTGGTACTCTTAGGGTATGATCAACTCTGGTATAATATTGAAGATGTGTTTTGCTATTGTATTTAAACATTAAGGTTAGAGCAAGATCTTGGATATATTTATATCACATTTTATCATTTTAAAATCCTTGTATAAATTCCTAATTAGCATTGAAGCATCTCCTACTGACTACTTCACTGAAATTATGTTATTATGATTCTTATCTTATGATCATGTATGCATTATTCAGAATTATTATTATTTAAACATGAGCTTTTCAATTCTTAACTAAAATTAGAATTTAGAAGTAATCTTTCATCGGGGCTATTTTGAGAAACAAGTAGGTCATCTTTACCAGAGGACTGGGCTGGGTTATATCGTCTACCTTTTTGAACTCTTGCCATTGAACTAAACATTTTTACCATTCATGAAGGAATTTATTGGACGTTGATTCATCAAAGGCACTCGTCAGCCATCATTCCACTCAAATCCTTTTTGAACTCTTGCCATTGAACTAAACATTTTTACCATTCATGAAGGAATTTATTGGATGTTGATTCATCAAAGGCACTCGTCAGCCATCATTCCACTCAAATCCTTTTTGAACTCTTGCCATTGAACTAAACATTTTTACCATTCATGAAGGAATTTATTGGACGTTGATTCATCAAAGGCACTCGTCAGCCATCATTCCACTCAAATGCTCAATCAAATTGCCATATTTATTTTTATGTGAGCCAGTTTAATGGAGTGAATTAGTCATTGACATTTATGGTAGCCTTTATAGGTGACATCATTTATGGGTGACATCGTTTATTTGTGACATTCTTTATTGGTGACATCCTTTATTGGTGACATTCTTTATTGGTGACATCATTTAATGATAGCATCCATTATTGGTGACATCATTTATTGGTTTCATCCTTTATTGGTGACATCCTTTATTTGTTGCATCCTTTATCGGTGCATCCTTTATCGGTGACATCCTTTATCGGTGACATCCTTTATCGGTGGCATCCTTTATCGGTGGCATCCTTTATTGTGACATCTTTTATCGGTGACATCTTTTATCAGTGGCATTCTTGTTTGGCGGGTTATTTCCAGTAAACCTCATGATAGTCAATTAGCTGTCATGAAGTTATCTGGGCATCTGCCTTATGGAGGTTTTCAAATTGTTTGGCTGAACACATTATTATTATTTATATCTTGCAATGAGTGGGTTTTTTAAATGTAAGAGTAAGTATTGATTTAGGCTTGATTAATGTATTGCTTAGTTTTGGGTGGGGAGTGGTGGAGGGTTAAGTGATACATGGTTATAGTGAAGAGACAGATCACATAAAATCTAAACATTAATTTCAAAGTATTCTATGATTTGTTTCATATTTATAAAATGACTTGTTTGTTTGTACCATCAATATTTGTTTGTTTGTACCAGCAATATTTGTTTGTTTGCATGATTGATTGGTTTGTCCAAGCTTGTTACAATCAATTTGTTAGTGACTATTGTTTTCCCCTCATTCCTAAGGGTTTGCAGCCTGGCTGCCTGCCTCCAACTAAGCAGGTATCAGTTTTAATCATCTTTCATTCATTTCATGCACACTTGACCCTCTTTTTTTAAAAACTCAGTACCATGGCATGCTGAAAGGGTCAAGATCTTGAGTAGCTTGCAATGGTGCTATAGCTAAAAGACCGGCTCATTTTATCAGAGTTTGAATTGATGAGAGAGAAGAGCTTTAAATGATGGATGTGTTGTGTTTATTTTTACACAGAGAGTTGGAAGCACTTAATATAAGAAACTAAAATAAAATTAAGCTGTAAGAAATAGAATGGTGGTGTGGATATGTGGGTCAGCTGTAAGAAATGGTATGATGGTGTTGGTATTATCATCTGGTGTAAGAAATGGTATGATGGTGTTGGTATTACTGTCTGGTGTAAGAAAGCATATGATGGTTTTGGTATTATCATCTGGTGTTTGAAAAGGTATGATGGTGTTTGTATTAGATCAGCTGTAAGAAAGAGTATGATGGTGTTTCTAATAGGTCAGCTGTAAGAAAGGGTATAATGGTGTGTGTAAGAAAGGGTATGATGGTGTGTGTAAGAAAGGGTATGATGGTGTGTGTAAGAAAGGGTATGATACTTATTTGCTTTGGATGGCAGTCAACCCTCCTGTGTTCAGCTTTTATATTATTTTCTTACATTTCTTTTTTCCTCTCTGTTATATTTCATTTATTTTTTAATGTAAGCATATTGTTGTTAGCCACAGATTGACACCAACAAAATCATGTAGCTTTCAGATGTGTTGTAACTCATGTCTGTCAATGTGTCTCTCAGCCTGGTAGAAACTCATATGTCTTTACTATGCCCACAAACTTAAGTGTCAGGACTCCTAACATAACAAAGGGCTGGCAGTGCAGTTAGGGGTTGTCAACAAACTAAAGATTTGGCAGTGGCATTAAGGGTTGTCAACAAACTAAAGATTTGGCAGTGGCATTAAGGGTTGTCAACAAACTAAATGGGTGGTGATGGTAGTTAGGGGGCCGGTTGTCCATTCAGGCTAAATAATATTAATTGGTCAGTTCAGGATTGGTCATGCAATTATTTAATTAAAATAACTCCTCCATGACTTGTTTCAATATATTATGACACTTTTATCTTTGCTCCCCTTAATCTAAGATTGCTCCCCTTAGTCTAAGATTGCTCCCCTTAATTTAAGATTGCTCCCCTTAGTCTAAGATTGCTCCCCTTAGTCTAAGATTGCTCCCCTTAGTCTAAGATAAACAACAGATAAACTTAGGGCAGTATTTAAATATAGCAAGTGGATCGCCTTGAATTAAATCTTGGAATAACAATGCAATCATATCTCATAATTCTGAATGTAGCCAGGATGCTGAGCCCAGCTCAGACTCATTATGTCTGTCATCAGGTGACCAACAAATAGCTTGCTGTCCTAATCTGATCAATTAGATTTGATGGGTTTTCATGGGATTTATTTTCAAACCAACATTAACCAAAATCTAAACACAGACCTGTCACTGTAGTACTAAGTTTGTCTTAGATAATGAACTGTTGATGATGGCAAGTGACCTGTTATTTTGTCCAAACTGTTGACATGTTCATCTCATCTTTAACCCAGTTAGTGTACACCCCTGGAACCTAACCCCTTGCTTGCTTGTGTGTCTGACTCCTAAACCACCATCTCTCAGAGTAAAACTACACCAAAATCTCTCAGAGTAAACTACACCACCATCTCTCAGAGTAAACCTAAACCACCATCTCTCAGAGTAAACTACACCACCATCTCTCAGAGTAAACCTAAACCACCATCTCTCAGAGTAAAAATACACCACCATCTCTCAGAGTAAACCTAAACCACCATCTCTCAGAGTAAAACTACACCACCATCTCTCAGAGTAAACCTAAACCACCATCTCTCAGAGTAAAACTACACCACCATCTCTCAGAGTAAACCTAAACCACCATCTCTCAGTAAACCTAAACCACCATCTCTCAAAGTAAAACTACACCACCATATCTCAGAGTAAACCTAAACCACATTCTCTCAGAGTAAATCTAAACCACCATCTCTGAGTAAATCTAAACCACCATCTCTCAGAGTAAACCTAAACCACCATCTCTCAGAGTAAAACTACACCACCATATCTCAGAGTAAACCTAAACCACATTCTCTCAGAGTAAATCTAAACCACCATCTCTCAGTAAACCTAAACCACCATCTCTCAGTAAACCTAAACCACCATCTCTCAGAGTAAAACTACACCACCATATCTCAGAGTAAACCTAAACCACATTCTCTGAGTAAACCTAAACCACCATCTCTCAGTAAACCTAAACCACCATCTCTCAAAGTAAAACTAAACCACCATCTCTCAGAGTAAACCTAAGCCACCATCTCTCAGTAAACCTAAACCACCATCTCTCAAAGTAAAACTAAACCACCATCTGCCAGACACTTAATGGCACCATGTCCCAGACAACTGTCTTCTTTTCCTCGATATTGACTTATCAGGAGACTTAAAAATAGTCTTTTATTTTACAACTATCTCCCTTTGTGTTTCAGACAGCCAATGGATTGCCCTCCCCCGTTAAAATGAAAAATCAGATGTTCAGTACATTTCCAAAATGAGTCATAGAAGTAGTGTTTTGTTTTTACAATTATGTCCCTTTGTGTTACAGACAGCCAATGGATTGCTCCCCCCTGGTATAATGACCAATCAGACGTTCACTACATATCGTAAACCACAAGTCTGTACAAGTCTTAGCAATAGTTGATTTCTTTTTTGTTTTTTTAAATATTTTTATCTTCTTCATGTAATCACTTGTAACTGACTAGCTTTGAACTCTGACCTTCAAAAATGTAAGCTGTGGTCTAGCATGGTGTAGGTGCTCATTTCTTATTTAGCCTCAACTCTGGTGCTTAATCAATTCTAAATATTTGATTTTTATTATTTTTTTACAAAATTATAGATAACTTATAAATTTTTTTTTTATTTTTAGATAACTAATTTAAAAATTTCTAAAATTATAGATAACTAATAATTTTTTTTTTCAAAACTATTTTCAAGTTTCAATTCAATGTATAAATATTTTGGCATTTATAATTTTTTATTCCTTGATGTTTTCTCCTAACAAATTTTGTATAATTTAAATAAAGATGAAAGGTTAGTGGAAATTTTTTTTACAATCAGCTAAAGACAAGAAACTCAAATACTTGTCTGTGACCCATAAGTGAAACAAAATGTCAACATCAGCTAAAGTTAATTTTTTGTTGTCATTAATTATAATGAAACCATCAATACATTACTGAAACTGTATGGCAGGCTGGGAATCAAGTCAATAACTAAATATATTCACAGAATTTTAGTGCACTAGGCAATAACTAAATATATTCACAGAATTTTAGTGCACTAGGAAATAACTAAATATATTCACAGAATTTTAGTGCACTAGGCAATAACTAAATATATTCACAGAATTTTAGTGCACTAGGCAATAACTAAATATATTCACAGAATTTTAGTGCACTAGGCAATAACTAAATGTATTCACAGAATTTTAGTGCACTAGGCAATAACTAAATATATTCATAGAATTTTAACATAGACTTCAACAGCTAAAAATATTCTTACAATTTTAGCATAGAAGTGGATGACTAAATATATTTATGGTTGCTGTGGATAGACGGTTCATCATTTATCTTTTCATCTCTGTTCTTAACATTTTAGTTATAATAGAAAAAAAAAACATAAAGTTGAGACAGTGATGATGTAAAAAATAAAGTTGAGAAATAGTTATTGTTAAGGAATATTTGATGTTATGGAAAAAGTTCAGAAATAGATTATGCTAGAGACAAGATTTAGAAATAATTTTAACATAAAGATAATGTGAACATAAAAACATAAGGTGACCTGTTGATCTAGAAAAATAACCTAAAAGCATTGTACTACATATCTGCTAGAGTTGATTGAACTTTTTGCTAGTGCTGCTCTTACATAAACTTTCTTCATTACGATTTCCAATGTATCTCTCTTAGTGCTGTATCTTGTAACCGCAACCACTGTGCCATTCTTAAGTTGTCATCTTCTCTCAGGAATCTCTAGCCACCACAGCCAGCGTGTGACATCTGTCCATGTTGCCGTGTCTTACAAAGGAACTATGTCAATGGCAGCATCACCTTCTTGTCTGTCATGGCTTATCCTCCTGTCTCCATATGTCTGCCAGTCGCTGGCTGTCAAAAGATCTATTTCTTCTGTACTTTGTATGTCTGCTACATCACAGAGGATCTCCATTCTGTTTGTATTTATCTATAGAAAAAGGGGTTTGGAAAGGGGGCGGGGGGGGGGGAGTATTTGTTTTGTTCTCCATCTACTGCATTTATATAGTGTGAGCGTTTGAATGCCGCTGTTGTACCTGCTACATCTAACCCATTGACACTGCGCACCGCTTGTACTGTCCAATGATTGGCCTGTACACTGTCAAAGCACTACACATGCAATGTTGCCTTAACCATACAGAAATTATTATGACATTCCTTCCCAAACAACCACTTAAAAGTTCACAAGAAAAACTACCTCCTGTTGGCCACTTTTAACATGAGACTTTGCTCATATAGTTTGAATACACTAGACATACTCTGCTCTAGCAGTTGCTCATATAGTTTGAATACGCTAGACATACTCTGCTCTAGCAGTTGCTTTTGTTTTTCTTGTGAACTTGTGCCAACTGTCTGCTTTTTAATGACTTTTTAAGGAAATTAAGAAAGTTTTGTAACCAGAAGCTCTGTAGTTTTTTTAAAAGCAATATTTCAGAAGTTGTGATGACCACTGGTCAAGGGTGCTCCCTATTTAGAACAGGACATGTATGATGAATGCTTTCATTCAAGAACATTGATTCAATAGAAATTAAATAGAAATGTCAAGTTGGTTGCAAAATTTGCGTCAATTGGTTTTTAAAGCTGTTGGAAAAAAGACATTTTTTACACAAAAAAAAAAAATGCAAATGAAAGACTCTTTGGTTGGGAATATATCGGCATATAATCTCTTTGATTCTAAAAACCCACAGCACCACCAAATGGGAAAATATACCCTCCCCTCCTCTCCTCTCCCCAACATTACATTTTTTAAAAAAATTTATTTTAAAAAAAATTATAGTTCTATAACAATTTATTTTTTTTTCTCTTTCTAAATAACTGTGTGAAGTTTTTAGTGATAACTTATCCCCCTGAATACAATTGTTGTGATAGTTTGATCACGTATACCCGATGTTTGAACTGATTGAAATACTTGGCTATAAAAGAGCACCAAGTTCAATTGCCCCCTTCTTTTTTTTCCCCCAAATGATGTCATTGCTTAATAACAATAAAAAGTGAAGTGAGGCTAGACTTACTGCTACTAATTAACTGACAGGTTTCATTGGAAGGACAATATGTGCACAATGACACTATGTGTGCAATGCCACTGTGCACACAGTGAAAACATGGCCTTGATGTCAATTATTTTCAAATCTTAAAATTCCATGACTCAAATATTTCATCAAACCATGCATTGGTTTTAGCATTTACTTGGGCATAGGTTGAAACAGTTAAATAAATGACACATCCAGGAACACTTGATCCATGATCCAGATGTTTAGTTCTTCCAATGAAGCTGATCTGCTCTCTTGCTAATGTAATATAACACGTTATTGTAAGCTTGTTTGTCAGACCTATATAACCCTATCACCATCATGGTTCAGGGATGTTACTGTAAGCTTGTTTGTCAGGCTTATTTAAACCTATGACATGTGGTACAGGGATGTATCAAGGGAAATGATTTTCAATCTCTATGGGAATAATGTCTTGGTGTTATGACAGGGTCTGGTCCCAACCAAAATGTGTTTGAAAACTCCACTGACTCATAACATGTATGGAATGGTTCCATTTCTATCCAGTAGATTATGGTACAGTCAGTGAGGTGCTCAGTCTTAACATTGTAATTAGGAAACTTGTACATACTTACAAACATGTTATACAAATAATCTATTTATCTATCAAGTATTATTATTTTATTTACTTCAGTAACTACACTTTTTAAAACTTAACATTTTTTTTTTTTTTTTAAAGTAGGACTTATTTTTTTAAATAGTTCTAACGCATTAATTTTGTAAAATATTTCTAACGGATGACTTAAAATGTACAAATTTTTTAAATGTTTTATTAAAAAAAATGTTAATTTTTTTAAAGACCTTAACTTAGAAATATTTAGTGATTAAAAAAAGCCATCCAACAAACAGCTGATGGATGTGTATTGTGTATTTCCAGCAAAGTGGCTCCCCAACAAGTTCAGGAACAATAACTCAGCCTGATAAAGGTAGGCTGTAGATTGTGGAGTTGTCTTTCAGTTAACTGACACCAACAAAGTGAATTTATGAATGGGTTTTATTGGGAAACTCGTCTGCTGGTTGTATCAAGAATTCTGAACATGAACACAACGTCTCTAGAAGTCCTCATAATGAACATTGAACTGTTCCTACCATTTCAGTGTCCTGTGTTATATGGGAGGGAAGTGAGTGCAGGAAAGTGGACCTGACAGCCTTGGACATTGGCTGGGCAATTATCGACAAGGTGGACAGCCTGCCTGAGTCATCGGACTATTTCCTGATTGGACTTTTATTCTCAGTCGTCATGGGTGTGGTGAGTTTCATGTATCCCTCCGTTAAGTTGGCAACAAGATTTCTTGAGATTATTAGCCTTTCATGTCATGTACTGGTCTGCATAGCCATGGCCTATATTCTATGATACTTGCAGGTGCCTCTTGTGTTCGAATCTATGGTCTATATTATATGATACTTGCAGGTTCCTCTTGTGTTTCGAATCTATGGTCTATATTATATGATACTTGCAGGTGCATCTTGTGTTTCGAATCTATGTTCTATATTCTATGATACTTGCAGGTGCCTCTTGTGTTTCGAATCTATGGTCTATGTTCTCTGATACTTGCAGGTGCCCCTAGTGTTTCGAATCTATGTCAACAAAGAAATGGCCCGCTGGGAAGATTTTATGACCTTGCCAGGAATTTGGGCTCAGCTGTCTGAAGTACCTAATCTTTTGGGCAGCACTTATTCTTGGAGGTAAACAATAGCCCTTTTCACCCATTATATGTCTAGGAAACACCATCAGTAAACAATAGCCCTTTTCACCCATTATATATGTCTAGGCAACACCATCAGTAAACAATAGCCCTTTTCACCCATTATATATATCTAGGCAACACCATCAGTAAACAAAAGCCCTTTTCACCCATTATATATGTCTAGGCAACACCATCAGTGAACAATAGCCCTTTTCACCCATTATATATGTCTAGGCAACACGATCAGTAAACAATAGCCCTTTTCACCTATTATATATGTCTAGGCAACACCATCAGTAAACAATTAATCCTTTTTTTTAATCAACGCCCAAAAATGTCACATTATGGTTGTTTTGTTATTGAAGCAGCTCTTATTGTTACCATTTGTAATTGAGGGCTGCCATGTAAGTAAATGCTGGCCGCTGTCCACCAGGCAGTACAATGTTTTGTTTCTCCCCAGACAATACTTGTTGATGTTCAATGGCATCGTGCAGAGGTTCTTCTTGAGCCTCATCTTCTTCTTCCTCCTGTCAGTGGCTGACAGAACCTTCAAGCAGGTAATACACACTGTGTTGTTCTAGCAGGTAATACACACTGTGTTGTTCAAGCAGGTAATACACACTGTGTTGTTCAAGCAGGTAATACACACTTGTTGTTCAAGCAGGTAATATACACTGTGTTGTTCAAGCAGGTAATACACACTGTGTTGTTCAAGCAAGTAATACACTCTGTGTTGTTCAAGCATGTAATACACACTGTGTTGTTCAAGCAGGTAATACACACTGTGTGGTTCAAGCAGGTAATACACACTGTGTGGTTCAAGCAGGTAATACACACTGTGTGGTTCAAGCAGGTAATACACACTGTGTTGTTCAAGCAGGTAATACACACTGTGTTGTTCAAGCAGGTAATACACACTGTCTTATACAGTTACCATACATCCCATTAATTATTTGAACACACAGAGCTAATGCTTATGCCATAACCACCCAACTTGTTTATAAATAGGTACGCCATCACTACTAAACAAGGAATCCACTTCCTTTCCTTCATATAGATTTGTACAAGCCCACATAAGCACTAAACAAGGACTCCACTTCCCTTCCTTCATATAGATTTGTACAAGCCCACATAAGCACTAAACAAGGACTCCACTTCCTTTCCTTCATATAGATTTGTACAAGCCCACATAAGGATGATTATCGATGAATATGTTTTTGATACAATTCCAGACAACTCCAGTGTTCTGTTTTAAGATTAATTAATTTCTTCCTCCCCCCCCCCTCCCCCAGCGTTTGCTGTACGCCAAACACTTCAGTTATCTAACTTCATCAAGGAGAGCTCGCAAGTTCTCGATGCCTCACTTCCGGCTGAATAAAGTCAGGAACATCAAAATTTGGCTGTCACTTCGATCTTACCTAAAGGTAGGCCCACGACATCAATGTCACATTGTGTGTACTGGAAGTTAGGCCCACGACATCAATGTCACATCATTTGTACTGGAAGATAGGCCATTGACATCAGTGTCACAAAATTAGTATTTAAATATAGGTCAATGAGGTCAATGTCAAAACATTAGTATTTGAATATAGGCCATTGACATCAATGTCACAACATTAGTATTTGAATATAGGTCAATGATGTCAATGTCATAACCTTAGTATTTGAAGATAGGTCCATTATGTCAATGTCACAACATAAAATTGCTTATAGATAGGTCTATGACATCCATGTTAGATCATAGCATTGCATATAAAAAGGTCCATGACATCATTGTAACATCATACCATTGCTTATATATATATATATATATATATATATAAATGACATTAAAGTCACAAAAATTGCTTATAGGTAAATGACATCGATCTCACATAATAACATTGCTTATAGATAGGTGACTGACATCAAGGTTCCCAGTAGACTTTGTGTTTTAAAATGATTTATTTCTTGGGGGGAGGGGTGGTTGCTTACACTGTCACACAAGGGTAGGGCATTTTCTTGACCACCTGGGAGCAGGCATTTTTTAATTAGACCATAGTCATGGGATAATATTTTTTTTTTAATTATAAAGGATTTTCTTGTCTATCATCTGACACATTTATTCATTGTTTTATTTCATATTTTTTTGTGTACCGTACATGAATGGTTGAAACACTTTTTTTTTCTCTTTTTTTTCTTTTTTTTTCTTTTTGTACATATTATGTGTTAATGGTTGGCTCAAAGCAGTTAAAATTCAGTCTGATTGGATGTATCGAAACTGTTAAAATTCAATCATATTGGATGGAACAAAGCAGTTAAAATTCAGCCTTAATGGATGGATCAAAGCAGTTAACCCTTTACGGGGCAGAGCGGCCGAAAACGTCTTTACCACTTAAAGGGCAAAACGCCCACAAGCGTCCGTGACGACTTAGTGTTGTTTTCTCGTGACCTCCGAGGCTTTCCGAGACTCCTATTGTTTACTTCCGTTTTTTTATGATAGCTAAATAGAGTCGGCGCTAGTTACAAGTATTTAATCAATTTTTTTTTTAGTTTTAGTGGGTTTACAAAATTTTTTTTTCGAAATGGATTTTGCCGATTATTCAAGTGATAGCGGAGATTTCGCTGGATTCAATTAAAGTGACATTTAAGTGCACGAATTGACTGTAAATTGGAACTAGATGTTTATATTATTAGTAATAGTAGTGAAATCAGCTTAGTAAGCAGTGTTGAATTTTACAAACTTGGATTTTGTGGCAGTGTTTGTAAATAGTAAATAGATGACTCACAATCACAAACAATATGTTTTTGCAAATATTTGTGCCCATACGAGGATTAATGGCAAAATGTGAGTACACTCATCAACCTGCATTCATTTTCCTTGATTTTGATTTTGATTTCACACAAATTTGTTGACTGAAACCTTAGATTTGATTTTTTGTGTAACGTAACCCGTAAATTTTATTAAAAAACAGAAAAGTGGTGCCCGTTCAGGACATGCAAGAGGAAGTACCTCTGCCCTGTAAAGGGTTAAATGTCAGTTTTATTGGATGTATCGAAACTGATAAAATTCAATCATATTGGATGGAACAAAGCAGTTTAAATTCAGTATTGATGGATGGATCAAAGCAGTTAAGTCAGTCTATTTCAGTTATCAAAATCAAGTACAGGAAATACATTATCAAGTTTTCTCTCTGTTTTGTATTTAATCGATTTTTGTTGTTGTTTCTTTCAGCGACGAGGTCCCCAACGGTCAGTTGATGTCATTGTTTCAGCCTGTTTCCTGTGTGCCATTTGTACAGTGTGTCTCATTTCTCTACAGGTCAGTGTAACTTTGTACTGTGTCCCATTTCTTGTACAGGTAACCTGATTTCTTGATAGGTGAGTTGAAATAATATGTGTACTGGTGAGTTTGACTGAAACTGAGGTTTCCAAATGTTTACACAACTCTGATGTCATGGACATTTAGTTGACATGTAGGTTACAATGACACAACTCTTTGAACTTGTTTGTTGAACTTGTTTGTTGAACTTGTTTGTTGAACTTGTTTGTTGAACCTGTTTGTTGAACCTGTTTTTTGTTGAACTTGTTTGTTAAACCTATTTGTTAAACCTGTTTGTTCGTTGAACCTGTTTGTTGAACTTGTTTGTTGAACCTGTTTGTCAAACTTGTTTGTTTGTTGAGTCTGTTTGTTGAAATTTCTTGTTGAACTTGTTTGTTGAACCTGTTGACAGATGTTGAAGGATACAGAGAGCTATCTGGATTATCTGTGCAACTGGGAGCTGATGGTCTGGTGTATTTCTCTTGGAGTTTTCCTCATGCGCTTCATGACGGTTGGTCTGAAGATCAACAAGAAGTACAGGAACCTGTCGGTGCTGATCACTGAACAGATCAACCTGTACCTGCAGATGGAACAGAAACCTCACAAGAAGGAAGAGTTGATACTTGCCAACAATGTGCTCCGATTGGCTGAGGATCTCTTGAAGGTAGCTCTCAGTTCTTGACCCTTTTTAAACCAAAGTTATACATTTCTTATAAATGTGGATCATATCTGGCATGACCCATGCTCTAACTGGCTGCTAAAATTTGGTCACGACCCCTGCTCTTACTGGCTGGGCCAATGGGGTCATGATCCCTGCTCTAACTGGCTGGACCAATGGGGGCATGACCCCTGCTCTAACTGGCTGGACCAATGGGTCATAGCCTCTGCTCTAACTGAACTAATGGGATCATGACCTCACCTGACTTGATAAATATTATATTTATTGAGTCCCTCCTATAGCTTTGTAGGCCATGGTATGCCATATTTATGTATAGTTGAGTTAATAAAATTCAATATCCATGTCCATAATTTAGTCCATAAAATGTTCACTTGTGTACATGTTCACTTGTGTCCGTGTCAACCCACAGGAACTGGAAAGTCCTTTCAAGATTTCTGGCTTCTCTGCCAACCCACTCATCTACAACATCATGCGAGTGGTTGTGTTGTCAGCATTCTCGGCAGTGCTGACAGAAGTCCTGGGATTCAAGCTCAAACTACACAAGATTAAGCTTAAAGGGTGACCCGGCTTCAGTCCAGATGATTTGATGAAAAGTCCACCTACTGGACGTGGCCGGTGTGTCAGCCATGTAGCCACCATGCCACTGGAGGTGGATTGCTTGGTACCAAACAACCAAAGATCTGCACATGCTTTGGGAGTGGAGTCCTTGCTGTCCAGTTGCCTTAGAAAGTGTCTGTGGAGACTTGATCTAGTTGATAATCATTTGTCGGTTGTCCCAGTTAGTCTAGAGCCCTTAACATATTGGCGCTCATTGCGGACCTTAGCCACCCCGACCTAGTAGAGGGAGACATGCGTTTTTCTCCCAGAGTTCCCCCTCATGTTAAGCATTGCTCCTTCCTGCCGTCTAGGTGATGCCCCATTGCTCAGATTAGCTGTGGCCTTTGTCCAGGGGAAGCTTTAATCTCCAATCCAAAGCCATTAGATGGAATATAGTTTTGTCCCATCCATGATCTGGAACAAGGTCATTTTTTTTAAATACCTGGTTTTATCTCAATGCCTCACATGTTTTTTTAAATCATTTTTTAATTGTTTGAAAACTGCCATCCCATTGTTTTCAATTTCTTATGGAGTTCAACAATTTTTTAAGCATTCATTTTTTAAATCTCTTTTAATCATATCTTAAATAATTCAGGACTGATATAAAAAATATTTTACATTTCTTAAGGTACATTTTATTGTTCACTTGATATCTCTACGTTTATTTAACTTTTTTAATTTGTTGCTGCTACGTGATTGGAGCAAGCTTTAACAATCATCTAAATAAGTTCATCAGACAGATGAAATATGATTCTTTGAGTTTCGGAAATATAAAGTTATTTGGATTAATAGACATTTAAAAAAAATAATAATAAACTCATTAGTAAACGTTCTTTCCTTAACGCCTACTAAATTCACGAGTGCTTGATTTTTCACTCAATCCACTACTAGAACTTGCACTGCTACTAGTCTCAGATTTTATTATCTTTATCACTAGCGGGTAGCATGAGTATTGACAACAAAACTTTCATCAAGAAATAATTCCAATAAATTGGGCTTTTTTTTTGTAGGGCCAGCATCTGAGTTCTACAAGTGCTCTTGTTGTGCTGGGCCAGCATCTGAGTTCTACAAGTGCTCTTGTTGTGCTGGGCCAGCATCTGAGTTCTACAAGTGCTCTTGTTGTGCTGGGCCAGCATCTGAGTTCTACAAGTGCTCTTGTTGTGCTGGGCCAGCATCTGAGTTCTACAAGTGCTCTTGTTGTGCTGGGCCAGCATCTGAGTTCTACAAGTGCTCTTGTTGTGCTGGGCCAGCATCTGAGCTCTACAAGTGCTCTTGTTGTGCTGGGCCAGCATCTGAGTTCTACAAGTGCTCTTGTTGTGCTGGGCCAGCATCTGAGCTCTACAAGTGCTCTTGTTGTGCTGGGCCAGCATCTGAGTTCTACAAGTACTCTTGTTGTGCTGGGCCAGAATCTGAGTTCTACAAGTGCTCTTGTTGTGCTGGGCCAGCATCTGAGCTCTACAAGTGCTCTTGTTGTGCTGGGCCAGCATCTGAGTTCTACAAGTGCTCTTGTTGTACTGGGCCAGCATCTGAGCTCTACAAGTGCTCTTGTTGTGCTGGGCCAGCATCTGAGTTCTACAAGTGCTCTTGTTGTGCTGGGCCCCTGAAATTTCATCTAGATCCAAAATTAAAATTAAAATATGAACACTTGAATTATTTATTTTGTTTTCTATAAATAGGAAATAAATCTAATTTGTTTAGAGTTATACCCCTTTAAATTTTGCTTTCAATTTAATAATTTTAGTAAAGGCCTATTATATCGGTCATAATGCCACAGAAGCAGCCATAACGGCTGATGATCTGCCATTTTGACAGCTCTTGAGTAATTCCAAAAGTGGAAAACTCAAATTTTAAGAATTTCTAAACATATCCTCATAATTTATACAGTGTATTTGATTGAGCCACAGCTAAAATGAGGCGCTTGACCTTGTTGTTTGTTAATATTCTCCGCTCATTAAATAATGCTACAATCCAACTTCAGTTGATATAATTAAAGGTTCAATACTATACACAATGCACAGCGCTGCTTTCAGTTTTAAGCAAGGGACTTTTAATCAAAATAGGAACGTCATTCTCTTTTTTTTATTTTTAACATATTTTCATTAATGACTATTTTATTGAACAGGAACTCAATGTCTCTCTATGTTTAACTATGTTTGTGTGTGTAAATACAAGCAGGTTGTGAGAGCAGCAACTGTCACGCCTAATTTTATCAGAGCAACTGTCACACCTAATTTTATCAGAGCAGCTGTCACGCCTCATTTTATCAGAGCAACTGTCACTGCTGATTTGATCAGAGCAACTGTCACGCCTAATTTGATCAGAGCAGCTGTCACGCCTCATTTTATTAGAGCAACTGTCACTGCTGATTTGATCAGAGCAACTGTCACGCCTAATTTGATCAGAGCAGCTGTCCCGCTAATGTGATCAGATCAATTCTTCCACCCAATGTTGTAAGAGCAACCACCACACAATGTCTTGAGAGCACTTGTCACAAATGCTCCATAGTTATAGTTCAATGTTCTAGTTTTGTAATTTATTTCTTTTGTCGTGAGGTTCAGTCAATGATTTTTATAATATAATATCAGCATTTGTCCATCAGGCGTTTGTCCGAGTATCCATTGCCCATTGAGTATCCATTGCCCATTGAGTATCGATAGTCCATTGAGTTTCAATTGTCCATTGAGTATCAATTGTCCATTGAGTATCAATTCTTTATTCTAACTCTCTAACCAGTTGTCCAAATTGTCAGTATCTTAATGACAGCATGAGACATCCAGTTATTTATTGTAACGAGTGTCATTGCTCTCAACTTTGTACCCAGTCAGACACTCCTCCGTGGTGGCTGTTTGCTACAGCCCTTTAAGCTGTCCAGTCGGTCACTGATGGCGGCATGGTTTGCTACAACCCTTTGAGCTGTCTCGTCAGTCACTCCATGGCGGCATGGTTTGCTACAATCCTTTAAGCTATCACAATCTGTGGCACAATAAAAGATGACTAACTCTACAGTACAACTTTTGTGTTTTGATTCATTCTCTTTAATATTGATTCAATTTGCCACAGTTTAAGGCTATCTTTTTGTTGAGTTGAACAGTTCTTATTTTCTGAAAGCTATGCTGTTCAGATTCATGTTCAATTCATGTTCAGTTCATTTTCAGTTCGTGTTTAGTTCATGTTCATTGCTTCAATCTTGTCAGTGAAGATTTTTTTTTTTTAATGGTTTGATCTTGACATTGGCTTACAATAGTTCAGTAGATTTGTTGACTATTAGCACTGAGAACCAAAACAATGGTCATTGCAATAGCAGATCTCATCCCAAAGATGTTTGGTCAATCAGTGGTGAAACATCTCAGGACAAACATGTTGGTCAATCAATGGTGAAACATCTCAGCACAAACATGTTTGGTCAATCAATGGTTAAACATCTCAGCACAAACATGTTTGGTCAATCAATGGTGAAACATCTCAGCACAAACATGTTTGGTCAATCAATGGTGAAACATCTCAGCACAAACATGTTTGGTCAATCAATGGTTAAACATCTCAGCACAAACATGTTTGGTCAATCAATGGTGAAACAATTTGAAGGTTTTAACCAATAATAACCAAGTTACCTTTTTATTTGTAGATTGCTGCATTCTATGGACACAAATATGTTCATATCCATTTCACTTCTTGTGTTTAATGATAATGTTCAAATGTATTATAAAAAAATAATATATTAAGTTCATGAAGCTAATGACATTTTACTCAGTGTACAGAGGGAGAGAATAGAGAAATACATTTGGTAATTTTGAGAATTTGTATTAGTGTGCCCTATGAACCAAGCTTTTATTGAGGAAATCTTATCCAGTTGGAGTGAAGGATCCGTCGACTGTAAAGACAGATGTATGATTTTTGTGTGTGTGTGTTTACATCTTAGGCCTTTACTATTACCTTGAGGCCCAAAACCCATATACCTAGGCCTTCATGGGATACACTATCCTATACACATGTACCTTAGACACATTTCTATAGGCCTTATATGGAATTCACTATCCTATACACATGTAGCTTAGACACATTTCTATAGGCCTTCATGGGATACACTAATCCTATATGCACATAGCTTAGACACATCTCTATAGGCTTCATGGGATACACTATCCTATACACACCTAGCTTGGACACATTTCTATAGGCCTCCAATGAGAATCTTGTTTACATTTAGATCTCTATATTGTTGGTCATGTTAACAGAAAATCCAATTTGCTGTCTCTAGGGCATTTTTAAATAACATGACAAAATGTTGACCGGATTGCTATCCTAAAATCTATCCATATGTTACCAGAGGTTTATTTTTTGATGTGAGTTTTGTCCTAAAATGTTTACCTTATGTTACCAGAGGTTTATTTTTTGATGTGAGTTTTGTCCTTAAATGTTTACCTTATGTAACCAGAGGTTTATTTTTTGATGTGAGTTTTGTCCTAAAATGTTTACCTTATGTTACCAGAGGTTTATTTTTGATGTGATTTTTGTCCTAAAATGTTTACCATATGTTACCAGAGGTTTATTTTTGATGTGAGTTTTGTCCTTAACTGTATACCCTATGTTTATATTAAGTGTGAATCTTAAAATACGAACCCTTATAATTATAATTATGTTATAATTATGTTCTTAATTCATGGCCTTTTAATTAAATTATTGATATTGTCCCAAAATGTGATGGTGATATTATCCTGACATGTGATGGTAATAATGTCCTGAAATGTGATGGTATCCTAACAGAAAAATTTGGCATTAGATGAAATGCATTGTCAGGACACTCGTCTCAGACTGGACAACGTTAACTCATTCCTGACATTTGCGACTGAATGTGTCATTTGGAGGCTTTATTTAAAAATAGCATCAAAATCTCGCAACCCTCGAGACTTCTGGTGATGGCGTAATTCTGAGTGATTTCATTTTAAAAACGGGAAGCTTTTATCTTGTTTCACTTTCACTCTTTATGCTTAAGTATGTTCATCAGAGGTGACAAAATAGATTTTTTGGTCAAAGCTCATTTGATCCCTGTTAATGATATATTTTTATAAAACTGAATTAATTTCTGGATGGATTATCTATTGTTCATTAATAGTAATAAATATTTGGCAGTTTAAAAAAAAAAAAATTAAAAAAAGTAAATCAATTGCAAAACAGAGTCACTTCCCTTTCTAAGGGATATCAATTAAATACCACAGCAGCACTGCCGTCAGGAATGAGTTAATGTTATATTTTTTCTAAAAATCCATTTTTCAGTGATTACATTATGTACTGATTGAAATGTCCTAGAGATTATTGTGTAACGTAAAGAATATATCTAAGTGTATCTCATTGATATATCTCAAATGTTAAATAAAAAGTTGAATTAAATCTGTCATGCTATATTTTGATCTATTGAAACATTTAAAACAAAGATCAAATCACTAAATTGTCATGGACGAGAAGGTGTGAAGACTTGTTTGATTTGATTTTTCAAGATAACTTGATTTTATAAGCACTAAATGACAGTTCCTGCTTGTTTAATCTAGAAGGAATGTTTTATGATTGTGTATTAAAGACATGTTTTGCTTGTTTAATCTAGAAGGAATGTTTTATGATTGTGTATTAAAGACACGTTTTGCTTGTTTAATCTAGAAAGGTATGTTTTATGATTGTGTATTAAAGACATGTTTTGGTTGTTAAATCTAGAAGGTATGTTTTATGATTGTGTATTAAAGACATGTTTTGGTTGTTAAATCTAGAAGGTATGTTTTATGATTGTGTATTAAAGACATGTTTTGGTTGTTAAATCTAGAAGGTATGTTTTATGATTGTGTATTAAAGACATGTTTTGGTTGTTAAATCTAGAAGGTATGTTTTATGATTGTGTATTAAAGACATGTTTTGGTTGTTCAATCTAGAATGTATGTTTTATGATTGTGTATTAAAGACATGTTTTGGTTATTAAATCTAGAAGGTGATTGTGTATTAAAGAAATGTTTTGTTTTTTTTAGTCTGGAAGGTATGCTCTGTAACTGGGTGTTTATTGAACCCATTCTAGTAAATTGTTTTCATCGTCATGCCAGAAATTTTTTTTTAAGCTTCTTTGTCAATTTTCCCAAGTCCTGTGTTGTGTGGGTAAAATTTTGTTGGTCCTTAAAGTTGTATTCGGGCAGCCATAAAGTTGTATCCGGTCAGCCATAAAGTCGTATTCAGTCAGCAACAAATTTCTGGTTTTATCAGTATTTGGTCTCTGCTAGGCTAGAGATAATTTCAATAATAAGACTGCAGGTGATCTATGAATGGTACATGTTCTATAAACAGAATGTTCTTTCTTAGTTGACCTACCATTTGATATTGGAACCCCTGTCAAGCATCAGTCCACACACAATCTAGGAGTGTTGCCTTATGTCACACTGTCTAATTTGCAGAGTTCAGAGACTTCATTGAGCAATCAAGAGAAAAAAAATTCTGTTACAAAGACAAGTCATAGATTTATCTTAGTGTGCATGATTTCTGTCACAAAGAAGTCCTAGATTTATCTTAGTGTACATGATTTATGTCACAAACACAAGTCATAGATTTATCTTTCTTAGTGTACATGAATCTTTTGCAACATAATTTTTCTGTCACATAATCAAATCATACTATTGTAATTTATTTTTATTTTATTTTTTTGAAGAAAAGTTTGAGTGAAAGTAACCCATCTATTGAAGTGGGAATTAAGCAAGTTTGAGCAAATTAGGCCATCTATTAAAGTAGGAAGTTATAGTTGTATTTATGTTGTCAAAGTTTGTTGTATAATTATGTTTAATACTCATTGATGTTACCAACGGGATTTAGTCATAGAAGGGAGATAATCATGTCTAGTCTAGTCGGAGCAAGTCCAGGTAACAATGTCAATTTTTTGTGCAACTTGCTGCCCTTGATTTGTCCTGGTACAAACAAACAAGGTTGAAATGTTTAGTGCCCAGGATACAGTCGGAGCTTTCTGTTAGCTCTGACAAAATGTTTAGTGCTCTGTCCCCAGGATACAGTCGGAGCTTTCTGTTAGCTCTGACAAAATGTTTAGTGCTCTCTCCCCAGGATATAGTCTGAGCTTTGTTAGCTCTGACCAAATGTTTATCCCTGTTGTAAGGGTAACTGACCAGTAGCTAAGTCTGCTTAATTAGTTGTGTCTATGTAACATTAGTTGAAACAATCTAAATTGTGAAACAACCTAAATTGTGAAACAACTTTAAGACTAATAATGTATACATATATTTAATGACCTGTCACTTTCTCATATAGTTCAGACTTGCGACTGGTTGAAATAGAAATACTAATCATGTTTTTTTTTTATATACCATCATTTTTAAAATTGATTTTAATCAACTCCCTAATTACAGCCGAGCAACACACTTATACCTAACTGGGCAATGTCCAACACTCCTATACCCAGCTGGGAAATATTCCTATACTCAACTGGGCAGTGTCCAACACCTCTATAGCCAGCTGGATAATGTCCAACATCCCTATGCCCTTTTGGACAATGTCCCAGGCCCTAATATCAGATGGCTTTTCACCCTAATAAAGCAGAGTTCACCTATTGAAAGTCTTGCTGTAAATCTGTTATGTACTTTCCAGAAATAGCTCAGGATGTACATTGTTCCATGTTACACCACCATGTGGTTTGTCATATTTAGCTCCTTGTTACACAATGTTGTGTGTCATTCAGCTCCATGTTACACCACCATGTGGTTTGTCATATTCAGCTCCATGTTACACCACAATGTTGTGTGTCATTCAGCTCCATGTTATAACACAATGTGGTTTGTCATATTCAGCTCCATGTTACACGACAATGTTGTGTGTCATTCAGCTCCATGTGACAGCCCACAATGGCATGTCCAAGTACCATTTGATGTTGTCCCATCTGCTGTAGATGTTTTAGATGTTGTAATTTAATGTAATGTACTGGGTGCGTTGATGGTAGGACAAGCACTGGCTTCCCTTGCTAGAGTGCATGGAGAGTTGTGCCCTGTGATGGCCTCTGGCAAGTAGTCTCCCTTGTGTGCGTTTGAAGCATTTCCCACAGTGGTGTCCCCCCTGTTACCATGCTATGATTGTTTTAGATTTTGTACTGAGAAATAAATCTATGAAGTCTTGAAACTGTGTAGTTTTGTTTGTTCAATTTCTGTTGTCTCATTAATTTTTGTTGTCACATACCAGTAGCAATTCATCCATCTGTCCGGTAGCCATGGATGCATCAGACCGGTAGCAATTCATCCATCTGTCCGGTAGCAATGGATGCATCAGACCGGTAGCAATTCATCCATCTGTCCGGTAGCAATGGATGCATCAGACCGGTAGCAATTCATCCATCTGTCCGGTAGCAATGGATGCATCAGACCGGTAGCAATTCATCCATCTGCAGGTATCAAAGCAAAAACAATTTTTGTTTCCCATTGGTATTTGACCAAAACTTTAAAGTGAAGTCATCACAGTTGGGACACTTCTGACCAAAACTTTAAAGTGAAGTCATCACAGTTGGGACACTTCTGACCAAAACTTTAAAGTGAAGTCATCACAGTTGGGACACTTCTGACCAGAACTTTAAAGTGATGTCATCACAGTTTGGACACTTCTGCCCAGAACTTTAAAGTGAAGTCATCACAGTTGGGACACTTCTGACCAACACTTTAAAGTGATGTCATTAAAGTTTGGACACGTGAGATGTTCAGGTTGTGCAATGCCAGAAGTGTAGGAACGGTGCCACCCCCCGGGAGATTTTAGTTTATCAAGGGGTGTCATTTTCGGCCGTGTGCAGAGATATATCTTGAAAGGGATGCATGCAAAGTCTTAACCCAACCTTGGCGACAATTACCCGACGTATGCATTGCTGTGACCAGGATCAGCTCGAACTTACCCTAGCTATGCATTGCTGTGACCAGGAATTCCACCCTTCATCCAACATAAACTCTATAACTCCACCCCTTCATCCAACATAAACTCTATAGCTCCACCCCTTCATCCAACATAAACTCTATAACTCCACCCCTTCATCCAACATAAACTCTATAACTCCACCCTTTCATCCAACATAAACTCAATAACTCCACCCTTTCATCCAACATAACTATAACTCCACCCCTTCATCCAACATAAACTTTATAACTCCACCCCTTCATCCAACATAAACTTTATAACTCCACCCCTTCATCCAACATTTAAAAAATCCTTTTAGCTGTGGATATGCTTGTGGCCCCAGTTAATTTTCACTCCTGGATTCTATCTAGCCCAACTCTATACTTTTGTGGGTATGCTTGTGGCCCCTATTAAGTTTTACCCCTGGATTCTATACAGCCCAACTCTATACTTTTGTGGGTATGCTAGTGGCCCTAGTTGACTTGCAGTTACTGCCCCTATCTCCCCTCTGTGATTTGAATCTGATTGGCTACGTTGCTGCAACCAAGTCCTGGCAGACGTGCAACGGTTTGAGAAACGATGCGGCTATTCTAACCGCTCCTACCGGGGGCCAGGGCATGACCCACTAGAATACTAGTTCTCGTAGGTTGTGGTCAGGACAGCCTTGAAACTCTCGATTTATTTCGAGTACAGGGCGGCATTGTCCAGTTGGTTCCAAGCAATTATGGTTCGTGGGAATAATGATCGTTTACACACTGGTTGCAAACAATACATTAAAAACGAAAAGTAATAATGCGACTTAAAATTAATTGGGAGCAGCCTTTTTATGGAACAATGTGGTATTTCTGTAATTAGATTTGTCTCAAATATCCGCCGCATCAAATGTATATATATATATATAATATATATATATATATATATATATATATATATATANATATATATATATATATATATATATATATATATATATATATATATATATATATAATGTAATTAAAGCACAAACATTTTTTTTTACTTTGAGTGGCATTGCAACGCATCCCGGGTTCTCGCTAGTATATCAGAATGAGCTATAATGACATAACGCCAAAGAACCGATACGATTTAAGTACGTTTGGATTCCTAAAAACAATCATAGTTATTTTCTATTATTTTACGGACATCGAATAGATTTAAATGCGCAAAAACTATTTTAAATACGCTTTTATTTTAGTAAATTTTAAGTATTATTAATATAAATTACAAATACATTTAAAGTATCAAATAAGGAACTATTTTAAGCATTTTATGTGAATGTAAAATTTATTAAAAATATTATTAATTAAAATATTAGGTTCTAAGAATTGAATCTTAATAACATTTATTGGGAACACCCAAACATCTGTTAATCTTGGTGCGTATTTTAGTTCGTTCTTAATATTGCGAAATAAAAATAAAATTTATTTGATCTAAATAATTAAGCAAATGACGTCATCGCGTGATTGCCTATTTTAGAAACAGCTCTAAGTTTTTTTTAATTTTATAACAGTGCGTAACAAATTCATTATATATTTTCCCCTTCTTAAAAGTAAAATTAATAAAAAATAATAGATTGCTTTTTAAATTGTTAAAATTTTCTAAAATTAAAGACAAGTTTAGCTTTGTATTTTTAACATTTAATAATTTTTTTAATTTGTTTATTCTTTCTAAAAAAACAACAACAACTTTTAAGAAAGTTATAAAGTAGTAAAAAAAACTTAACCTTTACATGTAGGCCTACTTTTAATACGAAAATGCCGTTTAAGTCAATCAGTGCAGCGCAATTCTATGGCCAAATAGCATTCACTAATCCACTTATACCTCATAAAAATAAGATCGAACCACATGAAGTGCAAAATATGTTACTTTGAGTATGGAAGGGACTAGACCTTCCAGCCCAATTTTTGTAAACATTTCGGCTGGCGGACATAATTTTTTGGCGGATATCCGGATTAGCCGGATTTCTCCGTAAATTGACATTTGCGGCTTCAGCAATAAAACACTTTTACAATACTTGAGAACAAGTTTTATTATTTCAAACAATACTAATACTAACAATACTAATACTAACAATACTAATACTAACAATACTAATACTAACAATACTAATACTAACTTATGATTATGATTGTTATGATTATGATTGTTATGATTATGATTGTTATCTAATACTAACAATACTAATACTAACAATACTAATACTAACAATACTAATACTAACAATACTAATACTAACAATACTAATACTAACAATACTAATACTAACAATACTAATACTAACAATACTAATACTAACAATACTAATACTAACAATACTAATACTAACAATAATAATACTAACAATACTACTACAGTGCATGAATGCATTCCATTCATTCAATTTCTGTCCCTCAATACCTGATAGGCACTTAAAAGATCAGTTTGTAATTGTCATGAATAAAACAAAAGCGATGTAGTGTATCAGCCGTTAGGCTTGATCGTTTGCTGTTTATTATCAAACTAGCAACCGAAAACACGCACTCCACTGGTACAGATGCTGCTGATGATAATAGGTGGAGACGGGCCAGTGGAGTAAGTGTGGTGGATACGAGGGTGGTGCAGCACTGCTACGCCAGAAAGCTAGAACATCATGACACCGAACAACAGGCGCCGACATATAGTTTGCAATGTCCACAGCTATCTGAAGTAATTGTTCAAAAAATCAAAACACAACAGTACCAACTGCTAGGTT
Organism: Lymnaea stagnalis; assembly: GCA_964033795.1. NCBI lineage: Eukaryota > Metazoa > Mollusca > Gastropoda > Lymnaeidae > Lymnaea > Lymnaea stagnalis. The sequence goes on along the minus strand of CAXITT010000477.1, from coordinate 471,396 downwards.
AAAAAAAAACAACATTTCATTATAGTACACAGTAGATGTAATATTTAGTTTGTTCAGTTAATAGATACCAGTAACAAAATATTGGAATAAAAATCTATACTAAATGTCACTAAAAGTATTTCAATAGCCACGTATGTAAATACTGTATGTATTTAAAGCATATTTTACTGCAAACTGAATGGTCTCTTGACTCTTGAGAGCAAAATAAAACGAAAACTGTTTCAATGCAAATAAATTAACATAGAATACCTTATTAGTTCAATCATTAGGTGACTACTCAGTTCTCAGCTCATTGATCAGCTCAATTCGCAACCGCTTACATCGGCTTTCTTCAGAAACATATTCATCGACCAACTGCGATTGCGATACATCAGCTTAAGACATGATGAATCCACGGGCCATTGCTGACTGTAAGGTCATTCTCCAGAATTGTGGTTGCTTCTGGCCGTGGAATCAATGATTTGGAATCTGTATCAAGCAGCTGATGCAGCTTGATTTGATCATTGACAGGAAATCGATTGTCAAGTTGGTTAAGAACTGACAGCTTGATCATTCGCATCTTGTCATCGTCGGCATTTGATGCAGTGAAGATCTTTCTGATGTACATTTTCACCAGTGGAATAGTTGATCAGGTTGGCATTGAACAGCTGAAGAGATCAGTTAGGTCTCAGTGGACTAGTTGATAAGGTTGACATTGAACAGCTGAAGAGATCGGTTAGAGGTCTCGGAATGGTTTCAAAAAGGTAAAGAGTTCACTTAAGAAGTCAATTTCATCTTCATGGAGACAAATATCAACTCGACCAATACGCTTGAGAGTATTTTGAACTTCCCTTTTCAAGTCAAGTATAGACTGAATCATCGTCAGTGTTGAATTCCAACGCGTTGAACATGATGCCTTCACTGACTTATGATTGTGTGTATGACTGTCGACGATGGCGTCAGTGCTTTGTGCGGCGAAAGAATATTTTAATAACCGTTTGGATTTCATTTTTAATTTATGAAAGCAAAAACATTACGTCACGGCGACTCGTTCATTTTTCGGCGGATTTACAGCGGACGAAATATGGCGGCGTATTCGGCGCGTGGCGTCGGCTGAGGGGTCTAGAAGGGACTACAATCCGGTGGAAGATTTTCTAATTTTATTTAAATCTGGGTGGGGGAGGGGTTGGTCACTTTGCCCCAGGCAGCACAAGATACAAAATAAAGGATTGAATTAGATTAATAATTAACCTTCTTGGGTACATACATATCGGAGGTAGGAAATAGGATGTGTACATTTTCACGTGGATGACAATATATTTAAATGCTATGGTGTTACATTTGTGAAAAAAAGATGTTACATTCTCTTTTTTTATATATATGGATACGTTCATTTTGGCCAAGGCAATACAAGATACTTCTCAAAAAAAAAAAAAAAAATGGACTGGATTTGATTAATAATTTAACCTTCTTGGATATATAACGGAGATAGGAAAAGGCATGTGTACATTTTTACGTGGATGACAATATATTTAAATCCTATGGTATTACATTTGTGAAAAAAGAGATGTTACATACTCTTTTTTACTTTGTGATAATTTAGACTGGGTAATTTAAGGTCATGTTTAGATGTAAAAACATAATTCAGGGTCGTGAAAGGGTGTAGGGTAGGCGTATTTATATATAGCATATGAATATTTCTCAAAACTTAAATGATGTTTGAAACGTAAATATTATTACATAGATTCTTCTTTTTAAAGTTAGAAATTGTGATGAGTTTTGGCAAGAGCAGGTAGAAAGTATGGCAGTGGGACTACCATTACTATCCCGATAACATCGGGTCATTTATTCCAGTTAGAAATAATGTCACTTAGTTATGAGTTCAACTAAATATGATGTCAATTAGCTATGAAGTCAATTAGTCATGATGTCAACGAGTTATGATATCAACTACCTTTTAGCATGTTAATTACATTTAAAAAAATGTAAAATTTAAAGTTCATTACAAGCTGAAACCAAGATTTTTTGTTTCGTGTACATACGCATTTCCAATAAAATACATTTTAATCTCAAACATATTGATTATTTGTAATGTAAAATCTAAATGCCGTAACAGCGATCTCATATCAATACAAGAAAACATCCTTATGTAACAATGATGTTTCTAAAATAACAATGATGTTCTTCCATTACAATAATACATTCTAATGTAACAATGATGTCATATCAATACTAGAATACATTCTAATGTAACAATGATGTCATATCAATACTAGAATACATTCTTAAATAACATTGATGCTCTTCCAATACAAGAATACATCCTTATATAATAATAATGTTCTATTAATACCCGAACACATTCTTATGTAATATAGTTGGCACAATTACATTTGATATTTTACTAAACATAATCTTCAATCTTCTTCAATCTCACTTTATAAAATGATCAGCAGTTCGTCAAACTGAACATCTGATCGAGGAAGGGCGCAAATATTTTGAACTGCATGGGGCGCCTGAAATGCTAAGGCCTCCCCTTCTAAGAACTGTACCGGTCTAGACAAAATTGGACCTATGCTATGAAATGCCCAGGCCAATGTTACAGCTGATGAGAAGGTATGCCCCCCCCCCCCACCAACCCAGTCCTCTGTCCAGCTAGTAATAAAGCAACGGAACTGAACCCCAGACCTGTGCAAAGATAGTAATAAGGTATGGGACCCCCCAACCAAGTCTTTTGTGCAATTGCTGGGAAGGTGATGTGTAACGGGAACATCAACATCACTGCAAACATTTAATGATGTCATTTGATGTTTGAAACATGATTTGATCTTTGAGGACATGCCGCCAGGTTACCCCCTCATTAAGATGACGTCACCTCCTCTGATTTGTTTATGATATTCAGGTCTATATGTCTGGTGCGACCCGGGAGACAGAATTATGGGGCCTCTCTCAGCGGCCGCGGGCCTTGTTTGGACTACACTTGGCCGCCTCGACATATCGCTTTACAATATCCGGCCAGCGAGTGCGACCTGCACGCCATGTCCGGCCGCCCAGCTTATTATGGCGGTCTATGTCAGGGAGCGCAATGTTTGCCGACTGTCATGGCGGCTTCTTGTTTTTCCGGCGTACCATTAAACTATTCTAATAGACCACTTAGGACCCGCATTCAAGGCGGAGTCAATGGAAGGGCCCGGAATAGACCAGGTAGAGCGGCTTTTAAAATCTATGGGTTTAATTCTTGATTTTTATGTCAGCAATTGGATTATATTTTTCACGATGCGAATTTAGTACAAAATATTCTGAGCCATTAACTATACAATTTAAATGGTGCTGCAACTTTGATTTTATATTGATATGTATTTATTGAAAAAATAGTTTCATTATAAAAATTTAGTCGTTTCAAGCCAAAACATAACATACTACTTCAGCCATTGTCAAGCCTTACCTCAATACATCTCTGGTCCCAATGAATCTCTGTAATAATAGTCTCACCCTGAAAGATTGAACTTGGATTGGTAAACGCCCCTGATGTAAAGAAATCCGTCAGTGGACCCACACTGCATATTTGAATGATTTATATTGAATTACATGGCGGAGTCCATGCTGGTTGGCACAGCAGAGTAAGGGGGCTGACTTGGGGGATTTGAAGGATGATGTCAACATAATGCCAGATGCTTGTTGGCAGGACTTGACTAAAGGGGAAAACAAAGAACTGTGTTCATATTTCCGTCTACAAAGTACGACACATGGCTGATGTCCACGGCTAAGGTCTTTGGCTAACGTCTACGGATTGTGTCCACGGCTGATGTCCATGGTTAAGGTCTACGGCTTGTGACCACGGCTGATGTCCACTGTTAAGGTCTTTGGCTAAGGTCTACGGCTAATGTACACAGCTGATGTCCACGACTAATGTTCACGGATGATGTCCACGGATAAGGTCTACATCTTGTGTCCACGGCTAATGTCCACGGATAATATCCACGGCAAATGTCCACGACTGATGTCCATGGCTAAGGTCTACAGCTTGTGTCCATGGCTGATTCCCACGGCTAATGCCCACGGCTAATGCCCACGGCTAATGTCCCCGACTGATGCCCACGACTAAGGTGTATGGTATGTGTCAACGACTAATGTTTATGGCTGATATACACAGCTGATGTCAAAGGCTGATGTTCATGGCGCGTAGCCTTGGCTGATGTCTACGGCTTGTGTCCAGTTATTTGCTGTGTTAACTTATTCAGAAATCAAATGGATTCACTTTTAGGAGATGAGCAGCCATCTTGTTGTCAACATGAATACAACTGACCACCTTCTAAGACGTAAGATGGACACACTCGTAAGAATGACTGATTGTCGACCTCATTGGATAAACCTCATTTCGGGCCTGTAAATGACGTCACTTCCTGGATATGGTGACGTCAGGATTAAAGGTAGGTAAGTCTCCGAAGTGATCTTTAAAAGATAATGAAGTCAGATTTCGTTTTCCAAAACAATGGCTACTACGATGTTTACCGCATTATATCATCCTAACAAGATCAGAAACGTAGATGTGATTGTACAAAACTATGGCTACTGCGATGTTTACCGTTATATATCATTACGGAATTATCTGCGACAAATTTTTTTTCATTACGATAGGTTAGTAATGTTCCAGTGATGCCGAATTGTTTTTGTTCAGAAGATATTATTAAAAGTGTCACACACACAGCATTGAACACCGACCAAAGGGCCATAACCGTGGGAGAAATACAGCTAACACAGTACACATAAAAACCACGTACACAGTGAAGGCAAAAATTAACTCCCTTAACTTTCGGGTCATTGGAATCTGACCAAAGACATCCAGTGATTCTCACATTGGCTCTTCAAGCTTTTAATAATTTTAAATAATACGACTCGGTGCAGTTGTATCAAATATCAATTTATTGTAATAATATCAAAATATCAACTCATTATAGTTTATAATAAAATATCAACTAATTAAAGTAAATTTTTTTTAAAAATTATCATTGTAGCTTAACTCAAAATAATATTAACTCATTGTAGTTTATAACAAAATATCAACTAATTGTAGTTTATAACAAAATATCAACTAATTGTAGTTAAATTAAAATATCAACTAAGCATAGTATATTATATTAAACAATTTTACAATATATATGTGGTATCAAATGTGTAGAGTTTAATCTGTCAAACATTAAGAAATGGGTAGATACCCTCAAGTCCTAGGGTGAGTTTACCTCTGTACCGTACCCTCAAGTCCTAGGGTGAGTTTACCTTTGTAAGTACCCTCAAGTCCTAGGGTGAGTTCACCCATGTAAGTACCCTCAAGTCCTAGGGTGAGTTTACCTCTGTAAAGTACCCTCAAGTCCTAGGGTGAGTTCACCCCTGTAAGTACCCTCAAGTCCTAGGGTGAGATTACCTCTGTAAAGTACCCTCAAGTCATAGGGTGAGTTCACCCCTGTTAGTACACTCAAGTCCTAGGGTGAGTTTACCTCTGTTACGTACCGCTATAATGAAGAGAATTTAATCTCTTACTTTACTCTTTGGCTCAAAGGGCGATACCAAACATTCAATACTGTCATAAAGAACGATACCAAACATTCAATACTGTCATAAAGAACGATACCCAATACAGGGCTCATTTCAAATAATAATTTATTTAGTTAATTTCAAATTACAAAATCAAAAAGAATAAAACGAATGCTATTGACTTACAGCACAGTAATGAACTTGTACCGGTTCTCACATTACAGTTACCGGTACCTGATGACTACTAGCAGGTCTTACTTATGGCTACCAATTCCTTGTTTTATTTCGTGTCATACAATGGCACTATTCTTGAGATTGGGATACATTCCGGAATTTGAAATATTTCTTTGAGATCAAAATCTATTTTTCTTGAAAATTCTTATATTTGTCTTGAAAGTTTATAAATGTCTTGAAATTTATTTTATATGTCTTGAAAGTTGTTATATGTGTCTTGAAAATTCTTATATGTCTTGAAAGTTCATATGTGTCTTGAAAGTTTATATATGTCTTCACAGTTCATGTGTTTCTTTGAATGTGATTTAGGTCTTTAATTGAGATATATGTCTTCGAATGTTATTAATGTATTGGAATGTGTTATAAGTTTTGCAATTGGATTGAATTGGAATGAAAGTTATGTCATATAGTGCATGACGACTTGTGAACACAACACTACTTAATATAATCTGAAGTTTTTTTGATACAACATTACTATATATAATTTGAAGTCTTTTGACACAATATGACTATATATAATTTACAGACCTTTGAACACAAAATTACTTGATATAATACCAAGAAATACATTTTCTTAAAATTTAACAACATGCCACAAAATTCTAACCAGTTTTAGTTGTAGTTTAGTTGTTGGTGTAGTTGTAGTTTAGTTGTTGGTGTAGTTGTAGTTTAGTTGTTGGTGTAGTTGTAGTTTATTTGTAGGTGTAGTTGTAGTTTAGTTGTTGGTGTAGTTGTAGTTTATTTGTTGGTGTTGTTCTAGTTTATTTGTTGGTGTAGTTGTAGTTTATTTGTTGGTGTAGTTGTAGTTTAGTTGTTGGTGTAGTTGTAGTTTAGTTGCTGGAGTAGTTGTAGTTTATTTGTTGGTGTAGTTGTAGTTTAGTTGTTGGTGTAGTTGTAGTTTAGTTGTTGGTGTAGTTGTAGTTTAGTTGTTGGTGTAGTTGTAGTTTATTTGTAGGTGTAGTTGTAGTTTAGTTGTTGGTGTAGTTGTAGTTTATTTGTTGATGTAGTTGTAGTTTATTTGTTGGTGTTGTTCTAGTTTATTTGTTGGTGTAGTTGTAGTTTAGTTGTTGGTGTAGTTGTAGTTTAGTTGTTGGAGTAGTTGTAGTTTATTTGTTGGGGTAGTTGTAGTTTAGTTGTTGGTGTAGTTGTAGTTTAGTTGTTGGTGTAGTTGTAGTTTAATTGTTGGTGTAGTTGTAGTTTAGTTGTTGGTGTAGTTGTAGTTTAGTTGTTGGTGTAGTTGTATTTTAGTTGTTGGTGTAGTTGCAGTTTAGTTTTTGGTGTAGTTGTAGTTTAGTTGTTGGTGTAGTTGTAGTTTATTTGTTGGTGTAGTAGTAGTTTATTTGTTGGTGTAGTTGTAGTTTAGTTGTTGGTGTAGTTGTAGTTTATTTGTTGGTGTAGTTGTAGTTTAGTTGTTGGTGTAGTTGTAGTTTAGTTGTTGGTGTAGTTGTAGTTTAGTTGTTGGTGTAGTTGTAGTTTAGTTGTTGGTGTAGCTGCAGTTTAGTTTTTGGTGTAGTTGTAGTTTAGTTGTTGGTGTAGTTCTAGTTTATTTGTTGGTGTAGTTGTAGTTTAGTTGTAGGTGTAGTTGTAGTTTATTTGTTGGTGTAGTTGTAGTTTAGTTGTTGGTGTAGTTCTAGTTTTTTGTTGGTGTAGTTCTAGTTTATTTGTTGGTGTAGTTGTAGTTTAGTTGTTGGTGTAGTTCTTGTTTATTTTTTAATGTAGTTGTAGTTTAATTGTTGGTGTAGTTGTAGTTTATTTGTTGTTGTAGTTGTAGTTTATTTGTTGATGTAGTTGTAGTTTATTTGTTGATGTAGTTGTAGTTTATTTGTTGATGTAGTTGTAGTTTATTTGTTGATGTAGTTGTAGTTTATTTGTTGGTGTAGTTGTAGTTTATTTGTTTGTGTAGTTGTAGTCAAACAATGAAATCATCAATCCCAACCAGTTGTTGTTGAATTTTTTGTTACCGTTGTAGTTGTACTTGTAGCTGTAGTTGTACTTGTAGCTGTAGTTGTACTTGTAAGTTGTAGTTGTCCTTGTAAGCTTTAGTTGTACTTGTAGCTGTAGTTGTACTTGTAGCTGTAGTTGTACTTGTAGCTGTAGTTGTACTTGTAGCTGTAGTTGTATTAAAACAAAGACAATTTCAATCCCAACTAATTCCAGTTGTAAATTTAGTTGTAGTTGTAGCCAAACAAAGAAAGGATCCCACAGAAGTTCCACCAAATGCCCATTCCCATGGGTCGTCTGTCGTGTTCCCAGAACTCTGAACAGTTTATTCTTGACCCAGATTCAACCAGGAATTTTGAACACTTGGCCTAAAAGTGAAGATCTTTTGAAGGTTTAGTTTTATCAACACTGTTGACACTAGTTAAAATATACATTTACATTTGTTGGTTGGTGTATTGACCACATGTCAACCATTTACATTTCTTGGTTTTTGTATTGACCACATGTCAGCCATTTACATTAGTTGGTTGTTGTATTGAACACATGTCAGCCATTTACATTTGTTGGTTGCTGTATTGACCACATGTCAGCCATTTACATTTGTTGGTTGCTGTATTGAACACATGTCAGCCATTTACATTTGTTGGTTGCTGTATTGAACACATGTCAGCCATTTACATTTGTTGGTTGTTGTATTGACCACATGCAAGCCATTTACATTTGTTGGTTGCTGTATTGAACACATGTCAGTTATTTAGAGGATAACATTAATTTACTGTCCAGACTTTGATGCGTCAATTTGTTTTCCTTTAAAAAATGGACACACGTCTTTATCGTTGATCTATTCTGATAATTTGTGTGTGTGTGGTGGCTTCCCTTCACAAGTGTGACGTAATAAGCTTGTGGTGACTTCCCTTCAAAAGTGTGACGTAATTAACTGGTGTTGGTTTCCCTGTGTGACGTATCATTTTGTTAATTTTACAGCTGGTATCAAGATATTTCGTTATATGTCAGCTGAATATCGGGGGATGTCTTGGAGGTGTGAGGGGGTTGGGTCTCTCGGTGGGTTTGGGGTGTCTCATTGGTGTGAAGGGTGTATCGCTTGTGTTTGGAGTGTCTCGGTGGTGTGTGTGTGTGTGTGGGGGGGGGGTTATCGGTGGTATTGGGGGACATCTCGGTGGTTTCGGGTGTCGGGGGTGTCGGGGTGGGTGTGTGTCTCGGGTGTGTGCCTGTCTGTCGTGGTGGTGTGGGGTGTGTCTCGGTGGTGTTTGGTGTGTTTCGGTGGCGTGGGGCAGTCTTGGTGATGTGGAATCTGTCTCGGTGGTGTGGTGTCCGTCTCGGTGGTGTGGGGTCTGTCTCGGTGGTGTGGGGCTGTCTTGGTGGTGTGGGGTCTGTCTCCGTGTGTGGTCTGTCTCGGTGGTGTGAGGGCTGTCTCGGTGGTGTGTGGGCTGTCTCGGTGGTGTGAGGGCTGTCTCTGTGGTGTGAACGCTTACTCGGTGGTGTGTGGGCTGTCTCGGTGGTGTGAAGGCTGTCTCAATGGTGTGGGGTCTGTCTCGGTGGCGTGGGGTCTGTCTCGGTGGTGTGGGTGGCTGTCTCGGTGTTGTGGGGTGTGTCTCGGTGGTGTGGTGTCTGTCTCGGTGGTGTGGGGGGCTGTCTCGGTGGTGTGTGGGGCTGTCTCGGTGGTGTGTGAGGCTGTCTCAGTGGTGTGGGATTGTGAGGGGGCTGGAAAATTTAAGGGGACAAACTCCAGGAATTTCTATTTGTGGAGACTTTGGACAGGGAGAAATCTCATGTTGATGAGAGAACTGTTCCGACATTGTTACGTTTGTCGGGGAAAATTTCATTTGTTGAAATCCTTTCTGATTTGACATTGTGTGATCGAAAGTCTTGTATTAATTGAGATTCTGTGATCAAAACTCATTTATTATTTGACATTTTGTGATCAGAAGTCTTTTTTGATGGGACATTCTGTGACTGGCAAAGAGTCGAATGTCATATATTTGTGCAGCAAACGTTTGACCTCCACTGTGGTGACATTTACCCACAAAACACATGGCGACATTTACCTACACAGCACATTATTGTGCAAACTTACCAACCCAACAACCTGCTAAACGTTCTGGAATGTTCGTTACAACCCACTAGCAGTCGACAAGCAGAAGTTATTTATACGTCATGGCAGCAGGCGGTGTGACAGTTCCGAGACTCATGCGCCCCCTAGTGGAAGAATTGGAATATTTGTACAGTGCTTCATACAGAACAGGACGTTGACGGCAGGGGAAAGTACTCCACATTCAATCATTGAATGAAGTGAACGTCAAATGGAAATAAATTATGTCAGTAAAATCAGTCGTTTTTGTTGTGCTCGGAAACTAGACAACGATGAATGCACCCATCAAAAGAAAACCGTGTGTGTTTTTATGTGTATGTCTGTTTGTGTGTCTGTGTTTGTGTGTCTGTCTGTTTGTGTGTGTGTGTGTGTGTCTGTGTGAGTGCTTGTGTTTGTCTTTCACTGTGTGTTGCCTCGTATGTCGGTCTGTGTGTGTCTGTGTGAGTGCTTGCGTTTGTCTTTCACTGTGTGTAGCCTCGTATGTATGTTTGTGTGTGTCTGTGTCTGTGTGAGTGCTTGTGTTTGTCTTTCACTATGTGTAGCCTCATATGTCTGTTTCTGTGTGTGTCTGTGTGAGTGCTTGTGTTTGTCTTTCACTGTGTGTAGCCTCATATGTCTGTTTCTGTGTGTGTGTCTGTGTGAGTGCTTGTGTTTGTCTTTCACTGTGTGTAGCCTCGTATGTCTGTTTTTTGTTTACTGGGTGTGTGTTGGGGGGGGGGGGGTGATGTTATGACACAATTATAAATCATTATCATCATCATTGTTCAGACCCGGTGGTCATGCGGTCATGCTCAGCATCTGGGGGTTTGTGTTTGTCTTTCACTGTGTGTAGCCTCGTATGTCTGTTTTTTGTTTACTGGGTGTGTGTTGGGGGGGGGGGTGTGATGTTATGACACAATTATAAATCATTATCATCATCATTGTTCAGACCCGGTGGTCATGCGGTCATGCTCAGCATCTGTGGGTGTTGGTTCAGTCTGGTAGTTCTGGTTGTTTTGGTAGATGGTTTAGGCATCAGTCTGGGCAGTAGAACAAGTGATGCGTCTCTGGGCAGCGGAAAATGTGACGTGTCACTGAGCAAGGGAAGATGTGATGTGTTACTGGGTAGTTGAAGATGTGATGTGTCACTGGGCAGTCAAAGATGTGATGTGTTACTGGGCAGTCGAAGATGTGATGTGTTATTGGGTAGTTGAAGATGCCATTGCTTACTGGGCAGTGGAAGAGAAAGTGGAAGTAAATTTACAAAACATTTAATGGAGAATTTAAATTGAAGTAGGAACTAATTTTAATGAAAGATTTTGTTATATTATTTTAATTTTTAGTAACTATTTATTATTTTATTTAAGTGGGATGTTTTTGCTTGATGCTTTCTGCAAAGAGATTTTATGTTAGTTTCCAATTAAGTTAGCTTCAGCTTCATGGCTTCCGTTGTGTTATATCTAGCGTAGTTCGTTTTTTTTTTCTTTCTTTTTGTCTTTTTTTAAAATCAGAAATTCATTTACATCCCTCAATCCATTTTCAGCTAAATCAGCTGAAGTTGGAAACGGTAAAAATAGTTTTCATGCAAACTTGATTGAATTGTGATATTTAATTTCTGCTTCCTCTTAAACCCATGACATCACTCCTCTTGTATTAAATAAAGTTTTAAATGACTCATCTTTTTGCATGTCAGCGTGTTCTTCTTGATACTGCATATTTAAAATATCAGATAAATCCATTAACAGTGGTTGCATCATCCAAGTTGGATAATCAATTTGTTTCAAATCAGAAAATTTTTCTTTTAAATCAGCCGATAGAATTTTCAGACGATCGACAATAACAAGTATAGTGGTATCAGTCACTTCAAATTTTTGGAGCCAATGAAACTGTTCAAAATTTTTTTTGTGAATATTTTTTTGAGATAATTCGATAGACGTAATGAAACCAAAGATCTTCTCTATTGCATCAACAAGAGTTTTATTTGCTCCTTAAAGTTGGTTAGTTAATATATTTAGTTTTTCCAAAGATATCGACTAAATAACTCACAAATGCTTTACTATCTAACCGTTAGAAGATACTTCATATCAGGTGTGTCCCTTTGAAACATCCCAAGAGTATCCAATAGTTCCATAATGTTTTCAAGCAGTTCCCTTTCGAAAGCCGTCTTACTTAGCTTGAGGTGAAGTCTCACATGGCCTGCATTTTGTTCTTCGCAAATAGCTTGAGGCTGAAGAGACGTTCGCATCTGGTATTAGATTTAATACCTGAATTTAGCACTTTATTTAGAACAGGCAAAATGATTTTAGCTACTAAGTTTTCCCTATGAATAACACAGTGCACAAGTATAGCATCATCAAATATGTTATATTTTTCATTGGTATATTTTTGACATCTAAGTAATTTTTAAGCTTATTATATACATGTATATTTTTGGCAGCAGTGGCGCTTCGAATGATTTACAGAGCAACATTCCTTGAGCCAAATCCCATTGATCGATACCGGTATATCTTACATAAGTTATCAATACAGCCTCACAGTCTCTCAAAGTTGATTCATCCATTTGCACTGAGAATTTTCTTGTTTTTAGCTTTTCAATCATTTGTATTTCAATATCTTCACTCATTTCAACTATTCGTCTGCTAACAATATTGGTACTGAGTGTCATAGTTTTCACGTCTTTGTCAGCTTTTCCCATAACCGTTTTAAGAAATGCTGCGACTATTCGTACCCAGGTACCAAAAGTGGGAGTTTGGGGTTAAAAAACTATTTAAAAAAAGATTAATTTTTGGTTTGTAAGACGAAATGAGGTATAAAATGAAAGATAATTGAATAGACTATACGTTTGTAAACTTACTTCTTCAGTTTAACTAAAATAAACTATCACAAATGACATCTGAGTAGCTGGAGTCTAATGGTAACCGGATGTGAATGGCGGCCCTGAGTGTCTGGGTCCATTTGATTCAGTTCTATGTCGTAGTTAAATTAGTTAAACTGAAAAATTACGAAAAAATAAATGTAGTAGATAATATAACTGTAGTAGAACCTGTCTTTGCAGTAGAGAATATCATTTTATTAGAGCTTTTCACTGTAGTAGACCCCATCATTGCATTAGAACCTATCATTGCATTAGAACCTATCATTGCAACAGAACGTATCATTGAAGCAGAACCTATCATTGCAATAGAACCGATCATTGCAGTAGAACCTATCATTGCAGTAGAACCTTTCATTGTAGGAGGGCCTTAAAAAACTCAGGCTACTTAATAAAACTCTTTAGTCTTTGGCGGAGCCCTTGCTTGGGGAAAAATCCCTAGCATTGTGACAGAGTCTTTTCGTGGTGAAATATCCCTTACGTGTATCTCAGACTTTTATACTCCAGATAAGTAACAATAGATGATGACATCAGTAACCGAATTTCCACAGCAAAAGTTCCATTTTGAGAGCACCGTGGGTGTGTTTGGGAGCGAAGTGGTCTTAGTCTTGTCCCTAAGCTGAAAGTTTGTAGGACAATTGTATTAGAATCTTTCGTATATATATGCTTGCAAGACGTGGAAAGATGCACAGAAGACATGCTAGACAGCAAAACCATCTCCATCTACGCTATTTACACTTATAGGCATAAGTTGGCAGGAAAAAGTCCTTAATACAGAGCTCCTACAATGGGCTGACTTTATCGGCATCAACAGGCTCCTACAAAAAGTACAAGCCAGATGGGGACGGAATGTTGCAAGAATGATAGACAGCAGACTTCCCACGCAACTACTCTTCTGTGAACTCTCCAGATGGAAACCCTCTGCTGGTGGGCAGAAAACAGACTTCAAGGACTGTGTAAAAGCATTGCATACATCCATGGACATTGACCTTGACCTTGATTCGTAGGAGACACTTGCTATGGATCGTACAAGATGGTGTGGCAGACTCACTCATTGAGCAAAACCAACAGAGAACAAGCACACCGCTCACACTGCCAGGAAGAGGAGAGTCTATTCAAATCCTACTTGGAACCAAAACAACATCTGTAGCGCGTGCGGGAACACTTTCCATGCACAAATAGGACTGGCACGTCACTTCCGTACTGACCGTGGACTATCGTCTTGGTCATCTGAGCATGGGGAGGACGAACAAAAAAAAAAAAAACGAAGTACAGCAATAAAGTTAGGGTCATACTGCAATTGTGTTTACTGCAACAAAGTTAGAGTCATATAACAATTGTGTTTACTGCAACAAAGTTAAAGTCATACAACAATTGAGTTTACTGCATCAAAGTTAGAGTCATACAACAATTGTGTTTCTGCATCAAAGTTAAAGTCATACAACAATTGTGTTTACTGCATCAAAGTTAGAGTCATGCAACAATTGTGTTTCTCATCAAAAGAGTATCAAATTTCGCATCAAGTTTTGGTGGAAAAATGACGAAACAATTAATTTCTTTATTTTAGTTTCTTAAATAACACCTGTAACTGTTTAAATGTAGAGGGGCGAATCTTGGTGAATATTGGTGAATCTTGGTGAATCTTGCTTCTTATTCACTACAACAGTAACCTAAGAACACAAAGCAGTCTGTGCTATTAAAAATATCAGCAGTATGTTCTATGTACCGACTAGGCAGAAAAAATTGATTTCAATAATTTAATTTAGTTTCCAAAATAAAATTTATAAAATCAATATTTCTTTGACCCCAACATTTGTTTCTTAATTGTGATCATTTTGTAGGAAATATATGATTATTTTGTAGGAAATATATGATTATTTTGTAGGAAATATATGATCATTTTGTAGGAAATATATGATCATTTTGTAAGAAATATGTGATCATTTTGTAGGAAATATGTGATTATTTTGTAGGCAATATGCGATGTGATCATAAGGTAAACAGTATGTGTTGTGATCATAAGGTAAACAGTATGTGTTGTGATCATAAGGTAAACAGTATGTGTTGTGATCATGGTGTAGAAAATTTGCGATGTGGTCATTTTGTAGGCAATATGAGATGTGATCATTTAGCATGAACTATGCGATCTGATCAAATTGTAGACATTATGCGATGTGATCATATTGTAGACAATATTCAATGTGATCATTTTAGGAAATATGCCATATGATCATATTGTATGCCATATGTGATGTGATCATTTTTTAGATAATTTGCGATGTAATCATTTTGTAGGAAATATGCGATGTGATCATTCTGTATTCAATATAAGGTGTGATCATATTGTGTAAAAAAAATGATATATGATAATTTTGTAGGCAATATGTGATTTCATCGTTTTGTAGGCAACAAGTGATGTGATCATTTTATAGGCAATGTGTCATGGGATTATTTTGCAGGCAATATGTGATGTGATCATTTTAGGCAGTATGTGATATAATCATTTTGTAGGCAATATGCGATGTGATAATTTTTAGGCAATATGTGATGTCATCATTTGAAGGTAACATTTGAATCGGAGGCTGGCAGCCATTGGTCGGAAAGAAAAAGCGTCACAGCGCTGCCTGACATGTACAACAGAGATGGTTTGCCTGACATTGTACAACAGCGATGGTTTGCCTGATATTGTAAAGCAGAGATGGTTTGCCTGACATTGTACAACAGAGATGGTTTGCCTGACGTTGTACAGCAGACATGGTTTGCCTGACATTATACAGCAGAGATGGTTTACCTGACATTGTACAACAGAGATGGTTTGCCTGACATTGTACAATAGAGATGGTTTGCCTGATATGGTAAAGCAGATATGGTTTTCCTGACATTGTACAACAGAGATGGTTTGCCTGACATTGTACAGCAGATATTTTTTGCCTGACATTGTACAACAGAGATGGTTTGCCTGACATTGTACAACAGAGATGGTTTGCCTGACATTGTACAACAGAGATAGTTTGCCTGACATTGTACAACAGAGATGGTTTGCCTGATATTGTACAGCAGAGATAGTTTGCCTGATATTGTACAGCAGAGATGGTTTGCCTGATATTGTACAGCAGAGATGGTTTGCCTGATATTGTACAGCAGAGATGGTTTACCTGACATTGTACAACAGAGATGGTTTGCCTGATATTGTACAGCAGAGATGGTTTGCCTGATATTGTACAACAGAGATAGGTTGCCTGACATTGTACAACAGAGATGGTTTGCCTGATATTGTACAACAGAGATGGTTTGCCCTTACATTGTACAGATGAGGAGCACAATTTCTTCTTTTATCCAACACGGTTGCTCCCTAAACAATAACGTTGGGGAATTTGAACATAAATGTTCTTTTATTTTATTTTCATTATGTCTTTAAGTTACTAATACGATTGAAACACATTATACATTTGCATCTGACGTCAAAGGACTTGCGACTACTCGCGTCTTTATGAGAACCTCTGCAGTAAGACCTGTTTATTCATTATTCACATTAATATTTGTTTACTCCATAAATGCAACTTGCGATTCTCGGCTAAATTCCCATTTTCCGGGCGAGATTTGAGCCGTTAAAACGTGTATTTGTTTGCATTGGTTATCAACGCTGTGAAGTCTCATCAATGAAAGCCACTCGTCACAAAGTAGTAATAGCTAAATTATAGGCAGAGATAAACTCAGGAATTTATTGCGCACTTATCGCATATAAAGATAAGTGGCTAGCACTATCAGGATAATAGCAAAAGTAAACTCACAATGATACTGTGTATTGGTCGTCAAAGACGTACATGGGGGACTAGGGATCAATCTACAGGTGAACATCTGAAGACGACCTGATTAGGAATACTCATGAAATTAATTATTGTTAAAAAGAGTTCCGCTATATTACTGCGCATGTCAAATTTGAGGTCAAAGATGAATGTTGGCAGCGCAATTATCTCTTCCAGTGTGTTAGGCTATCAGAGTCTTACACACCTCTCTACCTAGCCACCTCCAATAAATTTAAACTAACAAAACCCGACACAGTTTGGTCACAAACACACACACGCAGACATATGACAGATTGCAACTGTTTCAGCAGATTTCCTCCAACAGCTCGCTTCAGTTTGATCCTTCTGCGCATGCCCAAACTCACGTTATCAGTGACGTCACCAATCACCAAACGTGGACCAGACGGCAGAAATAACGGCCCCAGGTTTATGGTATCTCGCCGCAGCCTTCTTGCAATCTTTACAGCCTACACGCCCTATCTTATCTGGCAGCGTTTCTGTTGACAAAACTTGGCTGATAATTCAGGGTAGGTCATCAGAACTTACACACCCCAGTGGTTTCTAGGTCCTCTGTCCCAAACATGGCAAACGTGAAAGATTTTGTTTCAGAAATAATTCCGGAGATTTTTCGCGACGGTGGACTACTTTTGTGTGCGTAAGGCCAACAGCTTGGAACACGATGGGATATTGCTACTGCGCATGGCCTGAAGTTTATGCAAATGTGGCCACAGGTACATCTTCAGGTAGCCGGAGATTTCTCCAATATTAGGATCAAATTTCAGGACATCCTGTGCGAGTCCAGGTCAACGGTTTTTTCTTAAGATCACGTGAGTTGGGTAATGACACCTTAGACGGTCACATTTTTAAAAATGTTTTATGTCGCCATTTATATTTTTCCCATTAAGAAGAGGGGAGGGGAGGCATTTCTTCAATTAGACATAAGTAATTCATTTTCCAAGCCCCGGCTGATGAGTCGGTCTCGCGTCAGTGGTTCTGACTCAAAGACCATGTCCACCGCTCTGTATCAGCTGCCAGACATTGAATGTGCCACTATCTATCCACTAGTTTTTATCAAGAGACGTATAAAAGGTACAAGGGTAATGAAATCTGATTTATCGCGGCCATAACCCCCCATATCTTGGCCTTATCAGATGTGCTGACCCTAATACAACATTGACGAAGAATTGATAAAAACCCAAAATTTGGGGACGGAAGTCTGATCAAATGTCGGGGCCAGCTTATCGATGGCACCGGTCTCTACGTTTATCTGTCCAGTGGACTTAAGACTAAGCAACAACTGGACCAAGTGTACATCCTTGGCCTGGGAATCATGGCTACTTCATTCGTTGTTGGAATTATGTGCTCGCCTTGCAATCAGTGCCCGTGCCGTGTGTAGGAAATGTTCTGTACGCTTTTATATTAAAGTGTGTTGAAAGTTGACAAAATGACACAAATTTTTGTTTCATTTAAAAATAGCATTAAAACGCCAAAAATAATTGTGTCAAACAGAGTTGCTCTCCCAGTATTCTGTATTGTCCAGTGATAGAGTTGATGGGTCAAACATGTGGATATAGAATCACATTTACAACGCACTCAAAAAGTATCATATTTACCAAGCCTTTATTTCCAAATGCGATCAGTAACATAATCTTCAATATTCTCTTTTCCAATTTTCATTTTTCTTTACAAAATTACCCTCTTATTACCCTCTTATTACCCTCTTATTACCCTCTTATAACCTCATTGATATTTACATATATTTTTTTTTAAATTCTGAAATTTGCACTCATAAAAAGAAATTACGATAAATAATAAATAAATATAATTTTTAAAAATGTTCAACGTTTTTTTTCCGAAAAAGTTCTACATCTTAAAATCTAAGATTTTTAATTGAAAAATATGTATATAATGACCAAGAAATTAATTCAAATCACATTAATAAACAGGTCATTAATTCCTTAATTAGCCAGAAAGTCATTTAGCCATACATTTAGCCATATATTTTAGCTATACATATCCATAGAGATGATCTGAGAAAACCGAATAAATATTCGACTTGAAATTTGAAATAAAATTTATAAGAAAAGTTATAAATAGATTATTTCAAATCTTGATTGCCTTACAAGCAAAAAGTGACTCCATTTTTACATTTCAGAAATATCATTTTTACATTTCAGAAATACCATTTTTCCATTTCAGAAATATCATTTTTACATTTCAGAAATATCATTTTTCCATTTCAGAAATATCATTTTTCCATTTCAGAAATATCATTTTTACATTTCAGAAATATCATTTTTCCATTTCAGAAATATCATTTTTACATTTCAGAAATATCATTTTTACATTTCAGAAATATCATTTTTCCATTTCAGAAATATCATTTTTACATTTCAGAAATATCATTTTTACATTTCAGAAATATCATTTTTACATTTCAGAAATATCATTTTTACATTTCAGAAATATCATTTTTACATTTCAGAAATATCATTTTTACATTTCAGAAATATCATTTTTACATTTCAGAAATATCATTTTTACATTTCAGAAATATCATTTTTACATTTCAGAAATATCATTTTTACATTTCAGAAATATCATTTTTACATTTTTATTTTATGAACATTATTTTTTAAATATTTTTTTTAGTTATAAATAACTTTAAGCGTATGCCACACAATTATAATCATTTAAATAATCATTTTATTTATTGGTACATTTACAATATTTATAATATCTGATATTTTCAATAAATCTATTTTTTTAGTAAGCTCAAATTGGACCCGTTAACAATTAGACCAAACATTGGACTGACAATAATGACAATAATGACAATAATGATTTCATTGTTTTAAAAAAAAAAGCAAAACAAATGCTGGTGAGAAAGTCAATGTGTGTTTCATAGCGTGCTCATTAATGGCCTGATTAATTTATTTTCAAGATAACTTACACTGTGTTTATCATAATCTGCAATCCACTGCTCGGATAGTGAACAGCTTTACTAAACAAAGTGAATAGTGAACAGATTCACTAAACAAAGTGAATAGTGAACAGCTTCACTAAACAAAGTGAATAGTGAACAGATTCACTAAACAAAGTGAATAGTGAACATCGGGCGTTTGGTCAAAGATGGTTTTATTCTTGTCATATTTACGAATTGGGTCCAAGTCTAGGATATGTAGTCGTCTATGATTGCCAAAGTCTACAATATCTAGACGTCGATGATGGTCTAAGCCTGCAATTTCTAGACATCAATGATGGCAAAAGTGTATCTAGAGAGTGCTGTATATTTCCAATTCACATCTACAACAAGTGAAGACGGTGGTCGATGTTTGCTTCACAAGAGTTGGAATCGGCTGATCTGTTGATGTATGTATTCGATTGGAATCGGCTGATCTGTTGATGTATGTATTCGATTGGAATCGGCTGATCTGTTGATGTATGTATTCGATTGGAATCGGCTGATCTGTTGATGTATTTATTCGATTGGAATCGGCTGATCTGTTGATGTATGTATTCGATTGGAATCGGCTGATCTGTTGATGTATGTATTCGATTGGAATCGGCTGATCTGTTGATGTATGTATTCGATTGGAATCGGCTGATCTGTTGATGTATGTATTCGATTGGAATCGGCTGATCTGTTGATGTATGTATTCGATTGGAATCGGCTGATCTCTTGATCCATGTATCAGATTGGAATCGGGCGTTCTATAGTTACTGATGTTCTATATTGTATTGGAATCGACAGATCTATTGTCAATGATGTCCTGTACTTTTTGGAATCGGCTCATTTCTTAATGACAAAATTCATTTCTTTCTTTCTTTATTTTAAACTACTATCGCTTCAATATGTTCAAAATGTATGGGTGCATATATTATATGTATGTCTCTATTATATGTATATCTCTATTATGTGTATGTCACTATTATGTGCATGTCACTATTATCTGTATGCAGGGGCGTGCTAAGGACATATGGTGCCCTTATCAAAGTCGAATCCAAGACATAAAAATAGATTGACATGTAACCGAGGTTTTAGAACTCTAAAAAAGAAAGCCATCAAAATAAATACGATCTAAAAATAGAAAACCAGTCAAAATAAATAAGTTCTAAAAATAGAAAACCAGTCAAAATAAATAAGTTCTAAAAATAGAAAACCAGTCAAAATAAATAAGTTCTAAAAATAGAGTTTTTGTTCCACGGGAAATGAAATATCCTTACAAACAAGTTATTTATCGTTTCTTGAAAATAACTTAAAATTAGATCCATAAATGTTCATTAAAAAATAGATTCCACCAAATTTTAATTGATGTAATCTATTAAATAGCATCAGAGAAGTTTACACATTTTTAAAAGCTTAAAAGTTAACTATAAATAGAATGAGTAAAAACTAAATGGGGAATGTTATCATTGTCTTAATATAATGTCACTGTTAATTCATATTACAAGAATTAGGAAATGCTACTACACCTAATAAATATTTATAATTGAACATGATACTTCGCCTGAAAAAATATTTATATTTGGACGTGATGCTAAGCCTAACCACTATTTACAAAGACGAGGATGATGATAATAGTAATAATAATAATTTAATAATAAAAATATTAATGACAATAATAAAAATGTTTTAATTAAAATTGTAATAACAGATTTGAAGCAGGTCCAAAATAATCATCTGTTAGGCTACCATAAATATTACAATATATTGAAATATTAATATGGTTTTCACGTTTCTAGAGTCGGTAACACCCGGTTGAAAAATCGTATAAAAATGATGATCTTGACCTTGGACGTAGAGAATATGATTTGATGTCATGATTAGAAGAGTACATTTGGACAAAGGCAATGACCCTTCTTTTTGTCATGTCAATGTGCCATCACCTGACCTAGAATGTGTGACATTGACAAATGCTGTCACATAATAAGATTATTTAAATAACATCTAGAATTGCTGTCACATAATAAGATTATTTAAATAACATTGATAATTGCTGTCCCATATAAAAATTATTTAAATGACATTGACAATTGCTGTCACATAACAAGATAATTTAAATAGCATTGACAACTGTTGTCCCATAATAAGGTTGTTTATTTAACAAAGGCAATTGATAACAACATTGACAATTGATGTCATTTTACCAAATCACTACAAAAATACCCACCGAAAAAATTTCGGCGGCAATAACTGAGCTTCCAATCGACTAAAATAACATGACAAAACAAGCATTCAAGGAAAGCACTTGCTAAGAATCCCAATTAGTGCTACCTTCTGGGAATTTTATTTTGCACGCTTACTGAGCACATCGCTACAGCCATACAGGCAGACCTCAAGATTTCAATATCATTTGCATTGGATGTCACATAATAAGATCAATTAAATAATATTGGCAATGGATGTTACATGGACAGTCCATAAAGATTGGTCAAAAAAATATATTGTTGTCCCTAAGACAGGCCCTAAGTGTGAGACAATCCCTTAGAATGAGACAGTCCCCAAGAATGAGACAGTCCCCAAGAATGACAGTCCCTAAGAATGAGACAGTCCCTAAGAATGAGACAGTCCCCTTATGTAATTTCAAGATTTTGAAACGACAGAAACCTGGAACTCTTGGGATTTGTCATTTGTTCTTGTTCCATTGAATCTTGTCTGAATATAAACATGATAAATTAAACACTTATTTGAATGACATTCCCAATACTAATGCTACATACAGGATTTTACGTCACATAACAAATATTTATATAAATATTATAAAAGCGAAATAAAGATTTTGTCATTTGCAGTAGATATTTTGTTTGTTTTAACTCAATGTATTCAGCACATCTATATTTTATATGTTCAGTAAGGAAAAAAAATTTTATTCTACAAAATTTTGTAAAGATTAAAAATATTTTCCCGAAAATTGTATTTTGGTGAGTTCGCAGCCCTGATTTTACAAACCAATTTGAAAATAACTTTGTAACAATAATTTGTATAATTTCATATTTTTTTCATTCTTGCCTTTCTAATTTATTGATATTTATTTTCAAAGTGTAGAAATAAGGAAGCTATTGTTCATATTGATTAGCAAAAGATGTCAGTACATATAATGACGTCATCGAAAATTTGATATGATATTTTTTTTTAAATAAAACATTTCTATCCTTAAATGGACTGGTAACTGCAAAGTTACATCAGAAAATAACCACACAAAGTTACCATCATATGTAGCTCTACTGTTACATTAATAAATAACTACACAGTTACCATCATATGTATCTATACTGTTACATTAATAAATAATTACATTTAACGAATATTACAAATTTCCACCCTGTAACATTCATAGAGGGCACAAACATTCCATGAATTAATAGCATAGCTATGATGGTGGGTGGATTACTTTGTATTCTACATTTGAGGGCCCACGAGCCAAGACTTGATCATTCTGGCTCCTAGTCTGACTCATTTTGACATCATGATTAGTCAAGATGTTTTTTCATTCATAAATAGCTACAATTGTTACAATGTAGTAATTATAATAAAAAATACATTTATAAATAGCTACAATGTAGTATTTATAATAAATTACCTTTATAAATACCAACAATGTAGCATTTATTATACAATTGTATTCATAAATAGCTGCAATGGATAAGATATAATAAAATTACATTTATAAATTGTAACAATGAAGAATTTATAATAAAATTACATTTATACATAGCAACAATGTAGGGTTAAATATGAAATTACATTCATAAATAGCTGCAATGTAGGATTTAAAATAAAATTAAATTCTTAAATAGCTACAATGGATGATATATAATAAAATAATAAAATTACCTTTTGAATATCCAGGATTCAACATTAAGCCATAATGTTTTTAAACATTTGAAAAACATTTAAAAACATGAAAAATAAATAAACAAATCCATTTAAGTTTTTGATATCAGTTGTTTTTGCGTTATTATATGTTTAATTTGTTATTGTGGAAGTATATATTAATTTGTTATTTTTATATTACAATATATTTACGTTTTTATTGTGCAATTATAATATAATTTCATTTTTTATTGTGCTATTATATTATAATATATTTCAGTAGTTATTGTGTTATAATAATAATTAAGATGATTTTGAAATATCATAACATCGTCAAATGTTATTGAGCTTTCATAAAAAATTCAGACAATAATGAATCTATTGAGTATGATTCGGATATGATTGAATCTTTATAGCACATTTTAGATATTATGGAATCTTAATAGCATAAATATTTCAAATAGTATTGTCCTATTGCAAGTATAAGGTCCTAGGCTCAATTGTTTTTAGCGCTTTGATGAAGAGTCAAAAAATAAAGTCAACAAATAAAGTCAACAAATACAGTCGACAAATAAAGTCAACAAATAAAGTCAACAAATAAAGTCAACAAATACAGTCGACAAATAAAGTCAACAAATAAAGTCAACAAATAAAGTCAACAAATACAGTCGACAAATAAAGTCAACAAATAAAGTCAACAAATACAGTCGACAAATACAGTCAACAAATACAGTCGACAAATAAAGTCAACAAATAAAGTCAACAAATACAGTCGACAATAAAGTCAACAAATAAAGTCAGTTTCACTTTGCAAATAAATAAAGCATTCAAGGAATTTTTTTTGTTTTGTTCAAATGTGAAGTTTTAGTGAACCTAACATTAGAATCATTTTTCAATCTGATATTTTCGAAATCTGTCTCCGTATAACTGCAAGCCTGATACCATGTCATAAATGTATGAGAATACTTCTGTGTACAATTCGGTGCACAGATATAATAATTTTGGAAGTACAATGTCGTGCACATGTGTAATGTTCATTAAGTGCAATTAGGTGAACATATTACATTTTCGGAAAGTACATTTTCAGAATGGACATGCGGTACATTCTTAGACGTAACATTTTAAATAATAAACAAAAATATGTCTGATATTTCACTAAAGATAAAATATGAAATTTCTGTGTGTAATATCTGAAATTTCTGTCTGTGTAATATCTGACATTTCTGTATTTAATATCTGACATTTCTCTCAGGATAAAATCTGAAATTTCTGTGGGTAATACCTGCCATAGCTGTATGTGTAACATCTGAAAATTGTGTATGATATCTTACATTTCTCAGTGTGTGTCATTTCTCTGTGAGTGTCATTTCTCAGTGTGTGTCATTTCTATGTGTGCGTGTCATTTCTCTGTGTGTGTCATGTCTCTGTGTGTGTCATTTCTCTGTGTGCGTTTCATTTCTCTGTGTGTGTTATTTCTCTGTGTGTGTCATTTCTCTGTGTGTGTCATTTCTCTCTGTGTGTGTGTCATTTCTCTGTGTGTGTCATTTCTCTGTGTGTGTGTGTGTGTCATTTCCATTTCAGACAGTTTCGACTTTCAGTCAGTACATCAAATGACGTCATTAAGTAAACATCAGTCCTACATACCAACAACTGGTGTGTATCATAAAGTCATGAGTTGCTGTTATAAACCAATGGTGTACTTAGCAGTATGTGTATAGTGTAATTGAGGGTATGTGTACAGTGTAATTGAGCGTATGTGTACAGTGTAATTGAGCGTATGTGTACGGTGTAATTGATGGTATGTGTACAGTGTAACGAAGGGTATGTGTACAGTGTAATTGAGGGTATGTGCACAGTGTAATTGAACCTATGTGTACAGTGTAATTGATGGTATGTTTACAGTGTAATTGAGCGTATATGTACAGTGTAATTTAGCGTATGTGTACAGTGTAATTGTCTTAGCTTAAAATAATATATATCAATGTCTGAATTTTTGGAGAAAAAAAAATCTGAATCTATGTGAGCCGTATTTTCGAATCTATGCCTGCTGTATTTTTTTAATCTGGGTGTGCTGTTTTTTCAGCATGTCCGTGTGATGTCATGATAGCAGCACAGCTATCTATTTATAAAAATACAATCATTTAATTTTAAACAATTGACTGCGTCAATAAAATGCGTTTTAGTTTGTGTCTCGGCAGTTTACTGCGTCAGCTGGGAAAAGTCACAAGTTTTGCTAATGAAAAAGTCACAAGTTTTGCTAGTGAAAACGTCACAAGTTTTGCTAGTGAAAACGTCACAAGTTTTGCTAGTGAAAAAGTCACAAATGTTGATAGTTAAAAAGTCACAAGTTTTGCTATTAAAAAAGTCACAAATGTTGATAGTTAAAAAGTCACAGTTTTGCTGCTAAAATATCACTAGCTTTGCTCTAAAAAAAGTCACATTGTTGTTGATAAAAAAAGTCACAACTTTTTCTCTAAAAAATCACAGGAAGAAAAGTGATCGGAAGAAAATATCAATGTTATGTCGGCGCCCTGTGCAAGCTTAACTTTGGCGCCCTGTGCAAGCTTAACTTTGGCGCCCTGTGCAAGCTTAACTTTGGCGCCCTGTGCAAGCTTAACTTTGGTGCCCTGTGCAAGCTTAACTTTGGCGCCCTGTGCAAGCTTAACTTTGGCGCCCTGTGCAAGCTTAACTTTGGCGCCCTGTGCAAGCTTAACTTTGGCGCCCTGTGCAAGCTTAACTTTGGCGCCCTGTGCAAGCTTAACTTTGGCGCCCCTTTTAAGTATAATCCTTAACGGAAAACTAGTTTAAAATTATTTTTGTTCACATGTATCAGCATGTCTTTGTTATTGATTTTTCTATTTTTCTTCCGTGGCGCCCACATGCAATGCTTTATCCTATTTTGGAACATCGTTGATGGCGCCCTAAGCACACGGCGCCCTAAGCACATAGCGCCCTAAGCACATGGCGCCCTAAGCACATCACATGGCGCCCTAAGCACATGGCACCCTAAGCACATCACATGGCGCCCTAAGCACATGGCACCCTAAGCACATGGCGCCCTAAGCACATCACATGTCGCCCTAAGCACATGGCGCCCTAAGCACATCACATGGTGCCCTAAGCACATCACATGGCGCCCTAAGCACATGGCACCCTAAGCACATGGCGCCCTAAGCCCACGCCGTGTAGGCCTACTAAAAGTTAGAATACTGTTTCTCGACCCTGGACCCGAGGCTCACACTTCACTGTAATAAACTAAGGGAATTTAAATATTTACATGGGGCCCATATGACCACGGCGCCCTGTGAGAGGGCGAAGGTCGCACACCATAAAGGCCAGCGTTGAAAATCGGACCCATTTACACAAATATACATAGGCATTGATGAGTATCACATTTACACAAATATACACAAGCATTGATGAGTATCACATTTACACAAATATACACAAGCATTGATGAGTATCACATTTACACAAATATATATGCATCAATGAGTATCACATAAATAAATGAAGAGATCAGTTTTGAAAGTAAAACAATGTTTCAAAAAAGTAATTTTGAATTCTTTTTATGAAAACAATCGATGGGTCACGCCGATAAATTCTGAACAGATTGGGGAACAAATGACTGTTTTTATCTTTTAGTTCAACGTTTTGTTTAAATAGTGGTATCACTAAACTAGTGACACAATGCAATGCACCTATCACTAAACTAATACCACAATGAAATGCACCTATCACTAAACTAGTACCACAATGCAATGCACCTATCACTAAACTAATACCACAATGCAATGCACCTATCACTAAACTAGTACCACAATGCAATGCACCTATCACTAAACTAATACCACAATGCAATGCACCTATCACTAAACTAGTACCACAATGCAATGCACCTATCACTAAACTAGTACCACAATGCAATGCACCTATCACTAAACTAGTACCACAATGCAATGCACCTATCACTAAACTAGTACCACAATGCAATGCACCTATCACTAAACTAGTACCACAATGCAATGCACCTATCACTAAACTAGTACCACAATGCAATGCACCTATCACTAAACTAGTACCACAATGCAATGCACCTATCACTAAACTAGTACCACAATGCAATGCACCTATCACTAAACTAGTACCACAATGCAATGCACCTATCACTAAACTAGTACCACAATGCAATGCACCTATCACTAAACTAGTACCACAATGCAATGCACCTATCACTAAACTAGTACCACAATGCAATGCACCTATCACTAAACTAGTACCACAATGCAATGCACCTATCACTAAACTAGTACCACAATGCAATGCACCTATCACTAAACTAGTACCACAATGCAATGCACCTATCACTAAACTAGTACCACAATGCAATGCACCTATCACTAAACTAGTACCACAATGCAATGCACCTATCACTAAACTAGTACCACAATGCAATGCACCTATCACTAAACTAGTACCACAATGCAATGCACCTATCACTAAACTAGTACCACAATGCAATGCACCTATCACTAAACTAGTACCACAATGCAATGCACCTATCACTAAACTAGTACCACAATGCAATGCACCTATCACTAAACTAGTACCACAATGCAATGCACCTATCACTAAACTAGTACCACAATGCAATGCACCTATCACTAAACTAGTACCACAATGCAATGCACCTATCACTAAACTAGTACCACAATACAATGCACCTATCACTAAACTAATACCACAATGCAATGCACTTTGCTTTCCTTTGATTTCTTGAGTATGATACATGGGTCGGAGAGATCAGATGCAGATTATGTTAAATGATAATGACACACAGACACAATCACGCACACACACACACACACACAGAGTAACAAACAAAATAAAAACATATGTTGTTCCGAGCGAGAATGACATAACGATCATCTTGGACGAGAGTTTAATCTGGTGCCATCACTTACTCCTATTTATTGTTTAATCTAGTGCCATCGTTTACTCCTATTTATTGTTTAATCTAGTGCCATCACTTACTCCTATTTATTGTTTAATCTAGTGCCATCACTTACTCCTATTTATTGTTTAATCTAGTGCCATCGTTTACTCCTATTTATTGTTTAATCTGGTCCCATCGTTTACTCCTATTTATTGTTTAATCTGGTGCCATCACTTACTCCTATTTATTGTTTAATCTAGTGCCATCGTTTACTCCTATTTATTGTTTAATCTGGTGCCATCACTTACTCCTATTTATTGTTTAATCTAGTGCCATCGTTTACTCCTATTTATTGTTTAATCTAGTGCCATCGTTTACTCCTATTTATTGTTTAATCTAGTGCCATCACTTACTCCTATTTATTGTTTAATCTAGTGCCATCGTTTACTCCTATTTATTGTTTAATCTGGTCCCATCGCTTACTCCTATTTATTGTTTAATCTAGTGCCATCGTTTACTCCTATTTATTGTTTAATCTGGTGCCATCACTTACTCCTATTTATTGTTTAATCTAGTGCCATCGTTTACTCCTATTTATTGTTTAATCTAGTGCCATCACTTACTCCTATTTATTGTTTAATCTGGTGCCATCACTTACTCCTATTTATTGTTTAATCTAGTGCCATCACTTACTCCTATTTATTGTTTAATCTAGTGCCATCACTTACTCCTATTTATTGTTTAATCTAGTGCCATCACTTACTCCTATTTATTGTTTAATCTGGTGCCATCACTTACTCCTATTTATTGTTTAATCTGGTGCCATCACTTACTCCTATTTATTGTTTAATCTAGTGCCATCACTTACTCCTATTTATTGTTTAATCTAGTGCCATCACTTACTCCTATTTATTGTTTAATCTGGTGCCATCTCTTACTCCTATTTATTGTTTAATCTGGTGCCATCTCTTACTCCTATTTATTGTTTAATCTGGTGCCATCGCTTACTCCTATTTATTGTTTAATCTGGTGCCATCGCTTACTCCTATTTATTGTTTAATCTAGTGCCATCGTTTACTCCTATTTATTGTTTAATCTTGTGCTGTCGGTTACTCCTATTTATTGTTTAATCTAGTGCCATCACTTACTCCTATTTATTGTTTAATCTTGTGCTGTCGGTTACTCCTATTTATTGTTTAATCTAGTGCCATCACTTACTCCTATTTATTGTTTAATCTGGTGCCATCGCTTACTCCTATTTATTGTTTAATCTAGTGCCATCGTTTACTCCTATTTATTGTTTAATCTAGTGCCATCACTTACTCCTATTTATTGTTTAACATTGAAGATGAATAAATCATGGAATTAATTATGTGGTTTATATGTATAATATGTATACGGTATACATTTTAACAATAGAGAACACATATTTAATCCCATGCTAAATTCGAACCACTTCCATTTTAGTGATATTGACTTGAAAATAAACATTTAGAGAAATAAACAAAATAACGGATAAGAACAAGTTTTTTCTGTGACGCCCCCCTCCCCCCCCCCTCCCCTCTTTACAATCAGATTACTGTTGGTCCAATCAGTTTAGTTAAAATAATGGTCACGTTATTTTAATAATCTGAATGTCACGTTAGTTAGTGATCTTTTGTCAATTTATTTTTGTGATTTTAGGGTCACGTTACTTGTGTGATATTAGGGTGACGTTATTTGTGTGATATTAGGGTCTCTTTATTAGTGTGATAGTAGGGTCACTTTATTAGTATGATATTAGGGTCACGTTATTTGTATGATATTAGGGTGACGTTATGTGTGTGATATTAGGGTCACGTTATTTGTGTGATAGTAGGGTCTCTTTATTAGTGTGATATTAGGGTCACGTTATTTGTGTGATATCAGGGTCACGTTATTTGTGTGATATTAGGGTCACGTTATTTGTGTGATATTAGGGTAACGTTATTAGTGTGATAGTAGGGTCACGTTATTAGTGTGATAATAGGGTCACGATATTTGTGTGATATTAGGGTAACATTATTAGTGTGATATTAGGGTCACATTATTAGTGTGATATCAGGGTCACGCTATTTGTGTGATATTAGGATCACGTTATTAGTGTGATATTAGGGTCACGTTATTAGTGTGATATTAGGGTCACGTTATTAGTGTGATATTAGGGTCACATTATTAGTGTGATATCAGGGTCACGCTATTTGTGTGATATTAGGATCACGTTATTAGTGTGATATTAGGGTCACGTTATTAGTGTGATATTAGGGTCACGTTAATTAAACTGTGTTTACGCCGCGTGCTTTGTGCCCGTTGTCACACGTACCAACACGTCTTTGTACCAACACGTCTTTGTACCAACACGTCTTTGAGATTGAGCCAGAAGTTCCCCAACTGTCCTACACAGTTTAAAGTTTCAATGGCTGTTGACAGTCCTTCAGTGCAACACAATGTAGCCACCAGTAGGGGTAGAAGCGAGATAAGAACTGGGCTCTTTACACACCAGGATAAGAGATCTTTTGGTTTGAGTTACCTCACCTTGAGTTTAAGCACTTATGTCTACATGCGATCTTGCAAATAGTCCAACGGAGTGATACATTAAAGGTCAAGAGGCGTGGCTGATAAAGGTTGGAGGTTGATTGGAGGAAGAAATTATTGGATTGGATGGAAAACATTTTCTATATTGTGACGTCAGTTTTTTTCGGAGTAAAGCGGATACCTATTGACACGACTTCCGTCTTCTGTTCAACTCCTCTGTTCAACTCCTCTGTTCAACTCCTCTGTTCAACTCCTCTGTTCAACTCCTCTGTTCAACTCCTCTGTTCAACTCCTCTGTTCAACTCCTCTGTTCAACTCCTCTGTTCAACTCCTTCTATGGGACTGATAGTAGGGAATAGGGATGGGGACAAATGGATGGATACAAAATGGACGGGGAAAATGGATGGGGACAAATGGATAGATACAAAATGGACGGGGAAAATGGATGGGGACAAATGGATGGATACAAAATGGACGGGGAAAATGGATGGGGACAAATGGATGGATACAAAATGGACGGGGAAAATGGATGGGGACAAATGGGTGGATACAAAATGGACGGGGAAAATGGATGGGGACAAATGGATGGATACAAAATGGACGGGGAAAAAATGGATGGGGATAGATGGAAAGGTGTGTTGTAAATTATTCTGTTGGAAATAATCTATTTCCTGTTGTAGCATCGCAAAATAAAAAATAAAAAATGTCAAAACAGGACAGTGGGTCTCAAATGAATGACAGTGGGGGTAATAGTCAATTTAAATGTAGCGCCTCCATTGAAGGTATTTGGGTTTAAATTTGATGACGTAATTTGGGATACTTGAATGACAGATTGGGTCTAATGCTCCTTAAAAGAAACTCGAGCACTGTATTTGTGAAAGTAACTATGTTGGAGTGATGGTTGATGTATCAACATGTTGGCGTGATAGGGTTGATGTATCAGCATGCTAAATTGATAGCGTTGATGTATCAACATGTTGGAGTGATAGGGTTGATGTATCAGCATTTGGGAGTGATGGTTTTTGTATCAGTATGTTGGCGTGATAGGTTTGATGTATCAACATGTTGGAGTGATAGGTTTGATGTATCAACATGTTGGAGTGATAGGGTTGATGTATCAACATGTTGGAGTGATAGGGTTGATGTATCAACATGTTGTAGTGATAGGTTTGATGTATCAACATGTTGGAGTGATAGGTTTGATGTATCAACATTTTGGAGTGACAGGTTTGATGTATCAACATGTGAAGGTGATAGGTTTGATGTATCAACATGTTGGAGTGATAGATTTGATGTATCAACATGTTGGAGTGATAGGTTTGATGTATCAACATGTTGGAGTGATAGGTTTGATGTATCAACATGTTGGAGTGATAGGTTTGATGTATCAACATGTGGAGGTGATAGGTTTGATGTATCAACATGTTGGAGTGATAGATTTGATGTATCAACATGTTGGAGTGATAGGTTTGATGTATCAACATGTTGGAATGATAGGTTTGATGTATCAACATGTTGGAGTGATAGGTTTGATGTATCAACATGTTGGAGTGATAGGTTTGATGTATCAACATGTTGGAGTGATAGGTTTGATGTATCAACATGTTGGAGTGATAGGTTTGATGTATCAACATGTTGTAGTGATAGGTTTGATGTATCAACATGCTGTAGTGATAGCGTTGATTTATCAACATGCTGTAGTGATAGGGTTGATGTATCAACATGCTGTAGTGATAGGGTTGATGTATCAACATGCTGTAGTGATAGGGTTGATGTATCAACATGTTGTAGTGATAGTGTGTGTTTATGGTGTAGGGGTACGTGTATCAGCCGTTATAGATACTGGTCACAGTCATAGATACTGGTTACAGTCGTAGATACTGGTCACAGTCATAGATACTGGTCACAGTCATAGTTACTGGTCACAGTCATAGATACTGGTCACAGCCATAGATACTGGTCACAGTCATAGATACTGGTCACAGTCATAGATACTGGTCACAGTCATAGATACTGGTCACAGTCATAGATACTGGTCACAGTCATAGATACTGGTCACAGTTATAGATACTGGTCACAGTTATAGATACTGGTCACAGTTATAGATACTGGTCACAGTTATAGATACTGGTTACAGTTATAGATACTGTTTACAGTTATAGATACTGGTTACATATATAGATACTGGTTACAGTTATAGATGCTGGTTACAGTTACGGATACTGGTTACAGTTATAGATACTGGTTACAAAATATCAAGATTTTCAAAGAAAAGATGTAGCACTAAGTTCAGTGTTAATGGCAAGCCACTACAAAGTTAAGATATTGGAATTCTACTATGAAATCATAAAATACAATTTCTTTCCCTTCTAATAAAATAGTTTCCTCTTTTCATTCTCTTTGATGTGATCAAATTTCTGTCTTTAAAAAGATCGAAAGAAAATAAAGACAATCAACAGAAGTTATTCCAAAAAAATTAGTTCAATTTATTTTTGAAAAATTAAACTTCTTTTTTCCCAGGTCCCATTTCATTGGAGACAAGAAAATAATCCGAAAGATTATCTCATTTGAATTCTACCAACTGTTGGAGTACGCCCATAGATGACGTCATCCATGTCTCAGCCCGAGCATTGGAAGACCCGCCCCTCAGTCAACTCACCACACCGGCCCGGTAACGAACGCCTGAGCAACACACCCACTTCCGGAACTGGGTCCACCTCCTCATCCATCACTCCACGAACATCCCCCAAAGCTCCGCCCAGTTTATCGCCTCCGTCTCCGCACACTGCCAAAGTGCCCCAGGGTCAGTCCTATCGTCGGGCAGCCCCACCCTCTTCGGGCCTCGTTATCAAATCAGAAATCACCGATTCCAAAAGCCCCGCCCCGTCACGTGAGTACATCATTTCGCCAGGATCCAATCAGAAGTCTCCGTATTCTGTAGTAGCCCATTTAAAACAAGAGTCTAACTTCTATGATATTGGAGGCAGCCAGGTCGGAGCTGAACACAAAACCCCGTTAAAAGATTCCCCTAAATACGTCACAGACAGGTTCCAAGACGAGCTCGGGCCCCCACCCCCACAAGCTGTAGCCGTTAGTGCAGCTGGTCACGAGTACGTCATCAACGCTGCAGGCAACACGAGTGGCAGCACCGTGAGAGTGACATTCAGTTCAGCCAATCGTTATCAACAAGAGACTGAGCTAAGCCCCGCCCACCAGGAAGGGAAAGACACGCCCCCGTCCTATTCAGAGCTTCGAAGTCACCCTCAGATCAGGTCATCGACGGGCCCGCCCTCCAACTTATTATCTTCTCATCTGACGCCCCTTCATTCTTCCACTTCTCATCCATCTCATACGGCGTCCTCCAGTCAGTCAGGGTCCATCTCCTCCCAGCTCGCACCTCTAGGGCCGCCCAACTCATCATTTGCTAATCTCACGCCAACAAATTGTGAGACGCTGCTCCTCGCACGAGAAGACGTAGAGGTCTTCTTCAGCGATCTGGACGGAGTCCGTCAACCTGTGCCAACATCCGCTCTGGAAGGCGTCCGTGGCATCATGTCCGGGACACAGTACGTCATCAACAGCGAAACGGAACCCATCAGCTACAACAGCTCCCCTCAGCAGGTTATGTACTATTCCAGTACGGGCACCCCGAGGGGGAGAGCCCACAATCTTCAATCTCAGTCTTATCAAGAAAGCACCGGCCACCCTAACCCGACACCCACCTACCTCCCCCCGATGCCATCGCTGTTTGCGCCAGCTCAGCGCCAGGCGAGCCACACTCCGACTGGCTACAACAACGGCCACGTACATTCCCCGGGGCAGCACGGCTCCAGCCACATGTGGACTAATGAGGCTGTGTACACCGATCTCAGAGGTTCTGAGGTGATCAAGTACGAGTACCCCGTGCACGACTCCAGTGGCGGCTTATCCAGGACGCCAGAGTCGGCTCTATCACGGCAGCTGTCTCGGCCCCCCGGGGTGATACTGGACAACTACGGGGCACAGGTCCTGACTGGCACTGGGACTTACATGAACCAGGACATGCAGGCTTGGAGCTATCCCATCATGCCAGAAGGTCGATCGTTGAAAGGTCAGTCACATAGCATTATTATACACACATGACGTCTCATGGTTCCTGCCCCTAAGTTAAGTCATGTCCTCCAGGTATCCCTTATAGTATAACCCATACCATGTGTCTTGCACTAGGCTACAGTAATATACAATCCCATGGCATGACGTATAGATGTGGTGCTACTATACAATCCCATGGCATGTCGTATAGATGTGGTGCTACTATACAATCCGATGTCATGACGTATAGATGTGGTGCTTCTATACAATCCGATGTCATGACGTATAGATGTGGTGCTTCTATACAATCCCATGTAATGACGTATAGATGTGGTGCTACAGTTAAATACAAAATATAAAACTAGAAGGCTAGCAGCTGAAAGTCTGTCCCGGACGTACATTCCAATGTTGCTAAGTAACTTTGCATTCAATGCTTTTGTTCCGCTCAGCGGGTAAACACTGGCACATTGAGCGAGACTGTGGGCTCGTGTGTTGCCCGGTTGGACTTTTGCAGACCGAAATCGAACATTGAAAACTATACCCTGAATGTATTTAGGTTTGAATTTGAATGTCTAAGTTGGGCGTGGTGACAAGTGATGATAACATCGGGATGTTTAGAGTTTCTTGGGTTCTATGGAAGGCGGTGGTACTTGCAATTTTAGGTGTCAGGGATGCGGGAGGGGGGTCAGGGGTGGGGAGTGGGGGGTCAGGGTTGGGAGAGGGGAATCACCTTTTTTATTGAGATCCAATCAAAATATTTGCTTGAAATCAAGTATTATTTATGGACGAAGTCAAAAGACCATGTCAAACAGACCATGTCAAAAAGACCATGTCAAAAAGACCATGTCAAAAAGACCATGTCAAAAAGACCATGTCAAAAAGACCATGTCAAAAAGACCAAGACCTCTTATTAAGAAACGGGACGTTAGGTCGCCAGAGGATCCATGGTATGATAAACTTGTTTACTGAAGTCTTGAGGCATGGCATCGATTGATGTTGGAAGCAAACCACCAGCAATTCTTACCATAACAAAAGTTATTTAGAACTCTTGGGTGCAAGTAATTTTGACATTGCTGCCTAAAAAGTGAGGACTGTTGAGAAATGGCTATACATCGCAATCAAAAGTCCCTGGTTGCTTATAATAGTGTCACTGGACCAAAACATGTTTACCAAATGGCATATTGTAAAACAATTCTAGCAAAGAGCCTCAACATTCACACTTTTTCTATCCCCTGTAATCAAGTGTCAAACGTGATCAAATTTTACCTTCTCTCCTGTAATGAAATGTCTCCTACTCTCCTGTAATCTAATGCCCCCTCTTCTCGTGTAATCAAATGTCCCATTTTCTTCTGTAATCAAATGTCTCCTTCTCTCCTATAATCTAATGCCCCATCTTCTCGTGTAATCAAATGTCTCCTTCTCTTCTTTTATAAAATGTCTCCTTCTCTCCTGTAATCTAATGCCCCCTCTTCTCGTGTAATCAAATGTCCTCTCTTCTCCTGCAATCAAATGTCTCGTTCTCTTCTGTAATTAAATGCCCCCTCATCTCGTGTAATCAAATGTCTCCTTCTCTCCTGTAATGAAATGTCTCCTTCTCTCCTGTAATCAAATGCCCCCTCTTCTCGTGTAATCAAACGTCTCTTTCTCTCTTGTAATGAAATGTCTCCTTCTCTCCTGTAATCTATGACCCCTCTTCTCGTGTAATCAAATGTCTCCTTTTCTTCTGTAATCAAATGTCTTCGTTTCTTCTTTAATCAAATGTCTCCTTCTCTTCTGTAATCAAATGTCTCTTTCTCTCCTGAAATCAAATGTCCCCTCCTCTCGTGTAATCAAACGTCCCCTCCTCTCCTGTATTTAACTATCTCCTACTCTCCTGGAGTCAAATTTACTCTTCTCTAATGGCATCATATTTCCCAACCCTCCTGTGTTGGACATTTCCACATCGAATACAACAAGAGCCTCTTGCATTTATAGACAAATAGCCATTACCACATCAATATGTGCACAAAATGTCGTTACCACATCATATTGTGCACAAAATGACGTCACACATCATATTGTGAACAAAATGTCGTTACCACATCATATTGTGCACAAAATGTCGTTACCACATCATATTGTGCACAAAATGTCGTTACCACATCATATTGTGCACAAAATGTCGTTACCACATCACTATGTGCCACGATAGGTCGTTACCATTTCACTATGTGCACAAAATGTCGCTATCACATCACATAGTGCTCAAAGTTTATTAACACATTATTTAAGCACAGAATGTCATTACACCTCACATGGTAAACCATGTCAATACCTAATCACAATGATCACATAATGTAATTAGCACATCACATTGTGCTCAAAATTTCACTATAAGCACATCTCACTGAGCGCAGAATATCGCCATCAGCTAATATAAACTGCCAATAAAGGTTTTATAATTTGATCATTTCAATTTCATAAATAGTTTGATATCTTATTGTATTACACTAGTATTGCTTTATACATCTCTAGTGCTACATTACACTTGTTTGATACATGTGTAGGTCTACACAGCAATAGTTGGATTTATTGTATAGGTCTACAATACAATTGTTTGATTAATTGTGTAAGGCAACACTACAATTGTTGGATTCATTGTGTAGTGCTACACTACAATTTTTGGATTCTTCGTGTAGGGTTTCATTACAATTTTAGATTCATTTTGTAGTGCTACACTATAATTGTTGGATTCGTTGTATAGTGCTACACTACAATTGTTGGATTCATTGTGTAAGGCTACACTATAATTGTTTGATATATTTGTGGGGCTACAGTAAAATAAGTTGGATACAAAATAATGGTGCAGTTTAGTACTAAAGCTATTACAGTAGTGCTACAATTGAACTGGATATTAATTATTGACTAAAGACTGTAGTGATTTGGTTTTATCGCCTGGCAGAATTAAGGTGATGATGGCAATGGCAGGGCATGGGGGAGGACAGGGCATGACGATGACATGGTATGTTAATGAGCGATGATGGCAATGACATAGCATGTGATGACATGGTATGTTGATAAACGATGGCGGCAATAACAGGGCATGGGGATGACAGGGTAAGTCGATGATAGGGCATAGTGGTGACAGGGCATTATGATGGCAGGGCATTGAGATAACAGGGCATATTGATGACATTCCATGGCAATGACAGGGCATCATTATGATGACAGGACACAGTGATGACAGGACACAGTGATGACAGGACACAGTGATGACAGGGCATAGTAATGACCTTTCATGACAATGACAGGGCATCATATGATGACAGGACATGGTGATGCCATTCCATGGCAATGACAGGGCATCATATGATGACAGGGCACAGTGATGACATTCCATGGCAATGACAGGGCGTCATATTGATTGAGTCATGTTTATATAGCGCTTACCTTAAAGCTCTAAGCGTTTTACAATTATTAAAAACATGTAAACTAAGTAAAATAAAAATGAGACACTAGGATAGTAACTACTATACTATAGAAACAATTAAAATGGCTATAAAACGAGGACACGATGACAGTGCACGGTGATGACAGGGCACGGTGATTGAGAGGACATAGTGATGACATTCCACGGCAATGACAGGCCATCCATCATATGATGACAGGGCACGGTGATGAAGGTTGTTAATAAGAAGGATGATGTTGATAGATGACGTAGTTTCTGTCAGGTTGTCTTTCTGTGTCTGTCATGTTGTCTTTCTGTGTCCGTCATGTTGTCTTTCTGTGTCTATCATGTTGTCTGTAATTTTGTCTTTCTGTCTGTCATGTTATCTTTCTGTGTCTGTCATGTTGTCTTCCTGTGTCTGTCATGTTGTCTTTCTGTGTCTGTCATATTGTCTTCCTGTGTCTGATTGCATCATCAACATTAGGCATCAATGACATAATTAAGATTGTAGACTAAATACATGTACACATTTCGTATCTCTCCGCGCAATTTGAGTGAACAAGGTACACTGAATTTTTGACAGATTATAAACTATGACATAGTGTTGTACTGTACACCAGTCCCCAGTCTTGTGTAGTTTTGTACTGTGCACCAGTGCCCAGTCTTGTATAGTGCTGTAATGTGCACCAGTGCCCAGTCGTGTGGTACATGGAACTATTTTCATGACTGGAAGTCACTCCACCCCCACCCCCTACCCCACTCTGCCCCACCCCACCGCTGTGTCGGATTACCTTTGTTTGCCGACATCTTCATTTACACAGTCCGGTCCATTCTAACTGCTCGAAAATGTCAATTAATAAGCCCCCCCCCAGCCTACCCTACCCTCCTCTTTCAACAAATGCTCCAGGTCGGCTTTGTTCACCTGGTCCCGTAGGACCCTGTCCTTTATGGCCGTCTTGTAAAACTGCTCAAAGGAGCCCAGGAGTTGGCCTGGTGGGCCAATTAGTTGGGCTGGTGGGCCCAGGAGTTGGGCTGGTGGGCCCGGGAGTTGGGCTGGTGGGCCCAGGAGTTGGGCTGGTGGGCCCAGGAGTTGGACTGGTGGGCCCCTTAGTTGGGCTGGTGGGCCCAAGAGTTGGGCTGGTGGGCCCAGTAGTGGGGCTGGTGGGCCCTCACGCTTGCCTTCATCCAAGTGTAAATACCCGTTCGATTGGCCCCAGACTGATGGACCCTTTCATTAGTAGTTTTACTTATGGACATTACATGGGTTCCAATGAATCCCACCAGACATAGGACACCATACATAGGACACTATAATTAGGACAGTATGCATAGGACACTATAGATAGAACACTTTATATAGGACGCTCTACATAGGACATTATATTTAGGACACTATATAGGACAGTATGCAAAGAACACTAGTTTTACAGAGCTAGACTTGGGACACTCTACATAGGACCCTATACATAGAGCACTGTACATAGGACACTTTACATAGGACACTATACATAGGACACTATACATTGGACACTCTACATAGGACATTCTACATAGGACAGTCTGCATGGTGTCTTCCATCCACGCCCCTTCCCCTGCCTGCTATAGTTGGGCTGAGCTAACTGTCTGCCACACATGTCAATTTGTCTGGCATTGTGCAGCTCATTGACTATGTGTTGTGTTTAGGCTTGATGTCAAGTATTCAGCAAACACCGGTCCTCCTGGTGTCTCAGCTCAAGTCAAGCACTCTGAGACACTTGTCTGAGACACTTGTCAAAGACACACAGTCCAGTTGGATTTTAAAATTGTCAACAAAAAAAATCAACACAAAAACCCAACAGCCTTGTTTAAATATTAATCTGAATTTTCAGTTTATGACGATTGGTGTTGAATTTATTCTTAACTCTGGACAGAGCCATACGACGTATGTAAATAGGGCATAACTTACGCTTATATGACGGCATAAGTTATAATGGGATGACATAAGTTTATATGGCATGACATTTGTGCACACATAACAAATATCTTAAGCACAACTCTATCCAGACGTTCACATGGCATGACATATTATTATATGGCATGGCATAAGTTATCATGGGATGACATGCGTTTATATGACATGATATATGTGCACACCATAAGCCATACCGTAAACACAAAGCTATCTAGACCTGTTCTTGTACTTAAACTCAGCACACTAGCAACTGCGTTGTCTAAATTAGTCTACCCAAGACTTAGACACTGACATGACTTTATAACACTCGGACATACTCTCCAACGCTCTAACATACTTTCAAACCCCTTCTATAATGGAACTGTATAGTGTTAAACCTCTTCTATCGCAGGCGTATGTATTGTGAAATCTCCACTATAGTGGGCCTATGTATAGGGTGAATTTGTCTACCAGCTTTTCCAGCTATTATCTCCTAGATGTATATTGGCCTGTGTTGTTTATGGTTGCAAGGGATGAAAGACTTAGAATGGGTTTGTCTCGTATGTAGTTTTTGTAATGTTGCCTTTTGTATTTCAATGTGGTAAAACATAGATCTTTTCAATTCTCTTTTAATATGGTTGACTTTGTATCGCGCTTCGAGCCTTTGGGGATGAAGTGTGATTTTCAAATAAGATTTATTATTATTATTATTATTCGTATGAAACTTCTTCTATAGTAGGCCTATATATAGTTCGAAACATGTTCTATAGTGGGCCTATACAGTGTGAAATCTCTTCTATAGCAGGCGTATATAATGTGAAACCTCTTCTATGGTACACCAATAGCATGAGACCCCTTTTATTCTATAGTAGGTCTATAGGAGTCTATAAAGTGATCTCTACTATTCTATGGTAGGTCTATATACAGAGTGAGACCTCTCTATTCTTTAGTAGTTCTATATAATGTGAGAACTTCTATTGTTAGTAGGTATCTATAGATTGAGAACCAATCTATTCTATGGTAGGCCTATATAGTGTGAGACCTCATCTATTCTATGGTATTCCTATATAGTGTGAGACCCCTTCAATCAGGAATGCATAGTTATTGATGACAGAGGGACAAGAAAGGGGCGTCATTAAGCTATCACCAGCTCCTCCCCCCACCACTCTCAGCGTCAAGAGAGGCTGGCCAACTGGCGCGAGACCGCCTACAGTTCTCCGTGTGACACTTGCGACCAATAGATTCTGCCCGTCACATGATCACGTGACGTCGGTGTGTTGCCCCTCAGCATTCAGAGCACGCGCTCTCGAGGCTTTCAGTGTGCTACCTTTGAACAGAGCTCACCGCACAGAATGGTGCAAACATACACTGTCATAATACCATATCAAACATACACTGTCATAATACCATATCAAACATACACTGTCATAATACCATATCAAACATACACTGTAATAATACCATATCAAATATACACTATAAATACACCAGGACAAACATACATTATCATTATGAATACACCTTATACAATATACACTATAAATATGCCCTATAAACTATAAACTATAAATATAAAATATCGAATATACACTATGAATATAACTTTTGGAATATACACTATAAATATAACTATTGGAATATACACAATAAATATAACATATATAATATACACTATAAATATGCCCTATAGAAAATACACTATAGATATAACATATAGAACAAACCTTCTCACGCTAACGTAGGAGGTGGGTGGGTGGGGGGGGGGGTGGTCCACTCCGTGCGCCCTT
The DNA here is from genome assembly GCA_964033795.1 of Lymnaea stagnalis. Classification (NCBI taxonomy): domain Eukaryota; kingdom Metazoa; phylum Mollusca; class Gastropoda; family Lymnaeidae; genus Lymnaea; species Lymnaea stagnalis. The sequence goes on along the minus strand of CAXITT010000477.1, from coordinate 429,422 downwards.
TTTGTTTACATCTAGGGTGGCAGTAGGGGTGGGCCGGGAGGCAGTAGGGGGGGGCCGGGGGCCGGGGGGGGGGGCCGGGGGTGGGGGGGGGGGGGGGGGGGGGGGGGGGGGGGGGGGGGGGGGGGGGGGGGGGGGGGAAGGGGGGGGGGGGGGGGGAGAAGGGGGGGGCGGGGTGGCAGAAGGGGTGGGCCGGGTGGCAGTAGGGGTGGGCTGGGTGCCATTCAGATCAACAACTGAGATGAGATTAACAGACACCATATCAAACTGAACCTATTCAATAAGTAGTTTCAAACATACATAGCAACATACATTATCATACCCTTTGAAATACACCATATCAAACATAGATTATATCCACCATAGATTATATCCACCATAGATTATATCCACCATAGATTATATCCACCATAGATTATATCCACCATAGATCATATCCACCATAGATTATATCCACCATAGATTATATCCACCATAGATCATATCCACCATAGATTATATCCACCATAGATTATATCCACCATAGATTATATCCACCATAGATTATATCCACCATAGATCATATCCACCATAGATTATATCCACCATAGATCATATCCACCATAGATTATATCCACCATAGATTATATCCACCATAGATTATATCCACCATAGATTATATTCACCATAGATTATATCCACCATACAGCAGGAATGCGTTTCTTCCACTTGACACAATCTCAGGATCACATCTATCCAAACAAATGTCCCAAGTCCTTCATAATTACCGACATCTCAGTACTTACAACACACTACATCTCGGCACTTACGACACACCACATCTCAACACTTACGACACACTACATTTCAACACTTACGACACACTACATCTCAACACTTACAACACATCACATCTTAGCACTTACAACACACTACATCTCAGTACTTACGACACACTACACATGTGCTATTACAACACACTACATCCCACGACTTACAACACAGGACGTCTCAGCACTTACGACATACTTCATCTTGGCACTTACGACATACTTCATCTTGGCACTTACGACACATTACATCTTACCACTTACGACACACTACATCTCAAGAGCTTGTCGAACAAATGACTGTTTTTAATTTTTATTTCAACGCTTTGTCTAAATAGTGGTATCACTAAACTAGTACCACAATGCAATGCACCTATCACTAAACTAGTACCACAATGCAATGCGCCTATCACTAAACTAGTACCACAATGCAATGCGACTATCACTAAACTAATACAACAATGCAATGCGCCTATCACTAAACTAGTACAACAATGCAATGCGACTATCACTAAACTAGTACCACAATGCAATGCACCTATCACTAAACTAGTACCACAATGCAATGCGCCTATCACTAAACTAGTACCACAATGCAATGCACCTATCACTAAACTAGTACCACAATGCAATGCACCTTGCTCTCCTCTGATTCCCTTACTATGTAACATGGGTCAGAGAGATCAGATGCAGATTAGACTATATTAAATCATAATGACAATCACACACACAAAGTCGCACACACACAAAGTCGCACACACACACTCTCACACAGAGGGACAAACAAACAAAAAGCAACACATTTTACTCCGAGCGAGAATCACATAGCGATAAGCCATCGCTTACTGCTGTTTGTTATTTAATCTAATGCTTCTGCTTACTGCTATTTGTTGTTTAATCTAATGCTTCTGCTTACTGCTATTTGTTGTTTAATCTAATGCTTCTGCTTACTGCTATTTGTTGTTTAATCTAATGCTTCTGCTTACTGCTATTTGTTGTTTAATCTAATGCTTCTGCTTACTGCTATTTGTTGTTTAATCTAATGCTTCTGCTTACTGCTATTTGTTGTTTAATCTAATGCTTCTGCTTACTGCTATTTGTTGTTTAATCTAATGCTTCTGCTTACTGCTATTTGTTGTTTAATCTAATGCTTCTGCTTACTGCTATTTGTTGTTTAATCTAATGCTTCTGCTTACTGCTATTTGTTGTTTAATCTAATGCTTCTGCTTACTGCTATTTGTTGTTTAATCTAATGCTTCTGCTTACTGCTATTTGTTGTTAAAGTTTTAATATCAATAAATCTTGAATTAATTTTGTGTCTGTGTAGTATAACAATAGGAAATACAGAATCCCAAGCGAAAATTACAGCGCGCTTCTAATGAGCCATTGTTTTTTTTCTATAAGTTGTTTTCAGTAAATTTGCAACATTTACATTGAGTCCATGATGGACTTACACATACATCTGTACTAGACCATGGCAGGTGACGATTATAGTACACACACACACTCCAAACACAGAGTGAGAGACCTACACATAATGTGTGTACTGTATTTTATTGGACCATAAAGACCCATAATAAAACTTTGATCGGAGGTTAGGGTTAGGACCAGAGACGTAGGACGATGGATTTGGCGTGTAAGCGTGGGATTAAGTGAGACCCGGTAACAGCGTGTTACGGCGGTGTTAGGGTTAGGGTTAGGGTTAGGGTTAGGGCCAGAGACGTAGGACGATGGATTTGACGCGTAAGCGTGGGATTAAGTGAGACCCGGTAACAGCGTGTTACGGCGGTGTGCTCTCAATCTGTTTCAAGTACAAAGGAAGGCTGTGACTTTCACGGCTTAGATCCTCTGCTGGGGTCAAGCAAGTGCATTAAGTTTCACCAGTTCATTTCAATACTGGTTCTCTAAGACAGTTCAATTAGTTCCAGAATCTATAATACTGTTCAATTAGCTCCAGATTCTAGAGACTAGATAGTTTATTAAAATACTGATTATATAAGACAGTTCAATTAACTCGAGGTTCTATTAAACAGTTCAATAGGCTCCAGATTCTACAGACAAGATAGTTCATGTAAATCCTTGTTTTAGCTAGGCAAATAGGAGTTTTAAATGGGTCAAACTCAAATACATAGTTGACAAGTGAGACGATCTATCGGTTCTTTGTACATTCATAGTTGACAAGTGAGACGATCTATCGGTTCTTTGTACATTCATAGTTGACAAGTGAGACGGTCTGTCAGTTCTTTGTACATTCATAGTTGACAAGTGAGACGGTCTGTCGGTTCTTTGTACATTCATAGTTGACAAGTGAGACGGTCTGTCAGTTCTTTGTACATTCATAGTTGACAAGTGAGACGGTCTGTCGGTTCTTTGTACATTCATAGTTGACAAGTGAGACGATCTATCGGTTCTTTGTACATTCATAGTTGACAAGTGAGACGGTCTGTCAGTTCTTTGTACATTCATAGTTGACAAGTGAGACGGTCTGTCAGTTCTTTGTACATTCATAGTTGACAAGTGAGACGGTCTGTCGGTTCTTTGTACATTCATAGTTGACAAGTGAGACGGTCTGTCGGTTCTTTGTACATTCATAGTTGACAAGTGAGACGGTCTGTCGGTTCTTTGTACATTCATAGTTGACAAGAGAGACGATCTATCGGTTCTGTGTACATTCATAATTGACAGGTGAGACAGTCTATCGGTTCTTTGTACATTCATAATTGACAGGTGAGACAGTCTATCGGTTCTTTGTACATTCATAGTTGACAAGTGAGACGGTCTGTCGGTTCTTTCTACATTCATAGTTGACAAGTGAGACGATCTATCGGTTCTGTGTACATTCATAATTGACAGGTGAGACAGTCTATCGGTTCTTTGTACATTCATAATTGACAGGTGAGACAGTCTATCGGTTCTTTGTACATTCATAGTTGACAAGTGAGATGGTCTATCGGTTCTTTCTACATTCATAGTTGACAAGTGAGACGGTCTATCGGTTCTTTGTCCAGATGTTTTACTTTTCCATTTCGTATGACCGTCCAAAATGTTGTACACTTTTTGATCCCAACCATTGATATGTATGACATGTATGACGTGTGGACATATATGACAGATCTTAAAGTAGATTTTACTAGAATAAATTACTTTTTTTTCCCTCTAACTTTTCTTCCTGTAACTTTTCTTTCTGTAAATTGTATTCCTGTAACTTTTGATCCTGTTACTTTTCATCCAGTTACTTTTCATACTCTACCGTGCCTCCCTCTAACTTTCCCTTCTGTAAATTGTATTCCTGAAACTTTTTTCCCGTGACTTTTTTTCCTTAAAACTTTTTCCCGCTGACCACATTCACGCCAGGAAGGGACTGTGGGACGTTGCAAGTGGAGTGGGATGACCCAGAAACTTGAGCTATTTTCATTTTAGCACTTAAATATAAGGGAGTGATAGTGCTCTACTGTACCATCATCTGTATTATACCATCATCTGTATTATACCATCATCTGTATTATACCATCATCTGTATTATACCATCATCTGTATTATACCATCAGCTGTATTATACCATGAGTTAACTCTGCACCAGGAGATGTCCAATCCTACCCTGTCTTTACAGAAATGTTCTGATCTGCCATCTAACACACACACATATCTTCCATCTACACATATAGATATGTCAATTACACACACATATCTTCCATCTACACGCACAGATCTGCCATCTACACACACAGATCTGCCATCTACACACACAGGTCTGCCATCTACACACACAGATCTGCCATCAATGCACACACATAGATCTGCCATCTACACACACAGATCTGCCATCAATGCACACACATAGATCTGCCATCAATGCACACACATAGATCTGCCATCAATGCACACACATAGATCTACCATCAATGCACACACATAGATCTGCCATCAATGCACACACATAGATCTGCCATCAATGCACACACATAGATCTGCCATCAATGCACACACATAGATCTGCCATCAATGCACACACATAGATCTGCCATTAATGCACACACATATCTTTCATCTACACACACAGATCTGCCATCAATGCACACACATATCTTCCATCTACTCACACACACAGACAGAATCAGTCACTCGCGAATCTTGATGACAAAAATTAGGATCTTGATTGATGTCGACGGACGGACGAACTGAAAACACCATGACCCTCTATATTATACTCCTTATACTAAACCCTTCTAATGTGTACTATACTCCTATTCAATAGGCTATACCCTCTCTATCCATTTTTGTTTTTTTTTAACACTTCATTATATCGCAGCAAAATCTAAAACTTATCACGTGTCAGAACATTTCATACTCCAAACATATGAATCCAAAATGTTGAACATATATTTGACAGCATCAGGAGTTGGACACATAGCACGTACATAGACAGTTCCAATGAGCCTTTCAATCTGTTGTCATGACAAATTCACGTGTCCATAAATAGCTGACCTTGACTTGAGTAAAGGTCACTGTAAAGACAAACATGGGCTACATTTATTGGTGATTTGTTTCTATAATCTCTGATATCTTGGATCTCAGATTCTGCATTCTTGTGTGATAATAAAGATAACAGGCTAGATAGCGGGACTGGCGGTCTAATGGCAGACCAACTCTCGCTGATAGCAGTAATCATTTGCATTAAGCAATGGCGGGCGTCAAATAGCAGATTTAGTGCTAAGGTGACGTCATCTGCCAAAGAAAATAGAACCAATGGGAAATGCACATCTCTTATAGTTATTTGGCTTCTGGTGTGACTGCTTCCATTTCCGGATAGCGCGCAAAATATTATTCCCCATAACTACGTTAAATGATGTTTTTGTATTCATAACGCACCAGTGTTTGGTGCGTAATATTTTATTTTCTTCTCGGAAAATGAAATCGTCTCAACCCAAGTCTGGTGCAATAAACATTCGGCTTAAAAGTGGTTGGTCCATCAGAACATTCATATGGTGCATTGGAGGGAAATAACAAGTCTGGTGCAATAAATATTCGGCTTAAAAGTGGTTGGTCCATCAGAACATTCATATGGTGCATTGGAGGGAAATAACAAGTCTGGTGCAATAAATATTCGGCTTAAAAGTGGTTGGTCCATCAGAACATTCATATGGTGCATTGGAGGGAAATAACAAGTCTGGTGCAATAAATATTCGGCTTAAAAGTGGTTGGTCCATCAGAACATTCATATGGTGCATTGGAGGGAAATAACAAGTGTGCTGCAAAAAATATTCGACTTAAAAGTGGTTGGTCCATCAGAACATTCATATGGTGCATGGGCGTGAAATAACAAGTCTGGTGGAATAAATATTCGGCTTAAAAGTGGTTGGTCCATCAGAACATTCATATGGTGCATGGGCGTGAAATAACAAGTGTGCTGCAATAAATATTCGGCTTAAAAGTGGTTGGTCCATCAGAACATTCATATGGTGCATGGGAGGGAAATAACAAGTGTGGTGCAATAAATATTCGGCTTAAAAGTGGTTGGTCCATCAGAACATTCATATGGTGCATTGGAGGGAAATAACAAAGGTGGTGCAATAAATATTCGGCTTAAAAGTGGTTGGTCCATCAGAACATTCATATGGTGCATTGGAATGAAATAACAAGTGTGCTGCAATAAATATTCGGCTTAAAAGTGGTTGGTCCATCAGAACATTCATATGGTGCATTGGAGGGAAATAACAAGTGTGCTGCAGTAAACATTCGGCTAAAAAGTGGTTGGTCCATCAGAACATTCATATGGTGCATTGGAGGCAAATAACAAGTGTCCTGCAATAAACATTCGGCTAAAAAGTGGTTGGTCCATCAGAACATTCATATGGTGCATGGGAGGGAAATAACAAGTGTGCTGCAATAAACATTCGGCTAGAAAGTGGTTGGTCCATCAGAACATTCATATGGTGCATTGGAGGGAAATAACAAGTGTGCTGCAATAAATATTCGGCTTAAAAGTGGTTGGTCCATCAGAACATTCATATGGTGCATTGGAGGGAAATAACAAGTGTGCTGCAATAAATATTCGGCTTAAAAGTGGTTGGTCCATCAGAACATTCATATGGTGCATTGGAGGGAAATAACAAGTGTGCTGCAATAAATATTCGGCTTAAAAGTGGTTGGTCCATCAGAACATTCATATGGTGCATTGGAGGGAAATAACAAGTGTGCTGCAATAAATATTCGGCTTAAAAGTGGTTGGTCCATCAGAACATTCATATGGTGCATTGGAGGGAAATAACAAGTGTGCTGCAATAAATATTCGGCTTAAAAGTGGTTGGTCCATCAGAACATTCATATGGTGCATTGGAGGGAAATAACAAGTGTGCTGCAATAAATATTCGGCTTAAAAGTGGTTGGTCCATCAGAACATTCATATGGTGCATTGGAGGGAAATAACAAGTGTGCTGCAATAAATATTCGGCTTAAAAGTGGTTGGTCCATCAGAACATTCATATGGTGCATTGGAGGGAAATAACAAGTGTGCTGCAATAAATATTCGGCTTAAAAGTGGTTGGTCCATCAGAACATTCATATGGTGCATTGGAGGGAAATAACAAGTGTGCTGCAATAAATATTCGGCTTAAAAGTGGTTGGTCCATCAGAACATTCATATGGTGCATTGGAGGGAAATAACAAGTGTGCTGCAATAAATATTCGGCTTAAAAGTGGTTGGTCCATCAGAACATTCATATGGTGCATTGGAGGGAAATAACAAGTGTGCTGCAATAAATATTCGGCTTAAAAGTGGTTGGTCCATCAGAACATTCATATGGTGCATTGGAGGGAAATAACAAGTGTGCTGCAATAAACATTCGGCTTAAAAGTGGTTGGTCCATCAGAACATTCATATGGTGCATTGGAGGGAAATAACAAGTGTGCTGCAATAAACATTCGGCTAGAAAGTGGGTGGTCCATCAGAACATTCATATGGTGCATGGGCGTGAAATAACAAGTCTGGTGCAATAAATATTCGGCTTAAAAGTGGTTGGTCCATCAGAACATTCATATGGTGCATTGGAGGGAAATAACAAGTCTGGTGCAATAAATATTCGGCTTAAAAGTGGTTGGTCCATCAGAACATTCATATGGTGCATGGGCGTGAAATAACAAGTGTGGTGCAAAGTTTGGGATCTTAAATGAGTGTTCCTTCAGTCCATGTTTTGTCAAGTAACTTGAGTAGATGGGAAGTTACTTGAGTCCATGTTTTGTCAAGTAACTTGAGTAGATGGGAAGTTACTTGAGTCCATGTTTTGTCAAGTAACTTGAGTAGATGGGAAGTTACTTGAGTCCATGTTTTGTCAAGTAACTTGAGTAGATGGGAAGTTACTTGAGTCCATGTTTTGTCAAGTAACTTGAGTAGATGGGAAGTTACTTGAGTCCATGTTTTGTCAAGTAACTTGAGTAGATGGGAAGTTACTTGAGTCCATGTTTTGTCAAGTAACTTGAGTAGATGGGAAGTTACTTGAGTCCATGTTTTGTCAAGTAACTTGAGTAGATGGGAAGTTACTTGAGTCCATGTTTTGTCAAGTAACTTGAGTAGATGGGAAGTTACTTGAGTCCATGTTTTGTCAAGTAACTTGAGTAGATGGGAAGTTACTTGAGTCCATGTTTTGTCAAGTAACTTGAGTAGATGGGAAGTTACTTGAGTCCATGTTTTGTCAAGTAACTTGAGTAGATGGGAAGTTACTTGAGTCCATGTTTTGTCAAGTAACTTGAGTAGATGGGAAGTTACTTGAGTCCATGTTTTGTCAAGTAACTTGAGTAGATGGGAAGTTACTTGAGTCCATGTTTTGTCAAGTAACTTGAGTAGATGGGAAGTTACTTGAGTCCATGTTTTGTCAAGTAACTTGAGTAGATGGGAAGTTACTTGAGTCCATGTTTTGTCAAGTAACTTGAGTAGATGGGAAGTTACTTGAGTCCATGTTTTGTCAAGTAACTTGAGTAGATGGGAAGTTACTTGAGTCCATGTTTTGTCAAGTAACTTGAGTAGATGGGAAGTTACTTGAGTCCATGTTTTGTCAAGTAACTTATGTCAATGAAAATGCATATAGTTTTGTCTTTGTGGCATCGCATTCCGATAATTAAATGCCTGGGTATTGGAGTACTGTTGAGCAGTTGTTGTTTAAATGACGCTGAAAATCTATGACCTTTAGGAGCACCTTGAAAGTTCTTGTTTGTATTGAAATGTCGAATCGAAAGTGACAAGGAAATGGTGACGTAATTCAAAGGTTGCGTCTCACACCAATGATAGACTCCGGTTCTGATAGACTACGATGCTGCGTCCATATACTGACATATGTGCCACGGTTTGGGAAACGATGCTGCATCCATGTACTGGCATATGTGCCACGGTTTAGGAAACGATGCTGCATCCATGTACTGACATATGTGCCACGGTTTGGGAAACGATGCTGCATCCATGTACTGGCATATGTGCCACGGTTTAGGAAACGATGCTGCATCCATGTACTGACATATGTGCCACGGTTTGGGAAATGATGCTGCATCCATGTACTGACATATGTGTCACGGTGTGGGAAATGATACTCCTATCCTAACGGCTCCTAGTCGTGTGTACATAATAATTTACTTGGTTTATCTAAATTAATTCCGATTATTGGTACTTAAAGAAAATGTGTTTTTGTACACTTTGTGTATATTTTTTGTACAATTCGTATGTATTATTTTGCGCACTATGTGTGTATTACTGTGTAAACTTTAATATATGATTTGTTTCAGTTATTGATTTTGTTAACTGTGATTTAGAGCGCCTCAAACGTGTCGCCCTCACATGCACAAACATTTATACAAACAATTACAAACATCACATATACATCCACACATCTGTCTACACACACGCCTACACACACACACATCTACACACACGTCTACAAACTAATGTAAAGTTTCAATTCAATAGACACACATATCTACATATACATTTTGCACAGATATCTTCATGAACACTTTTTCAACATAATAATTTGCAAGAATATGTTGCTTTAAAAATTCATCTAAAACAGTGGTTCTAAAACTTTTCTAACCTTCGCAACACATAAGCAGAGCTTGACTAAATCTCACACCCTTTACAACATTAACACTGCTGTTGAAAATGGATAAATGGTCACCAAATTTGTAACATCTGAGATACAAAGAAAACAAGATATAGAAATTAGGAGGTAAACGTATGTCTAAGAAAAATAGACAGCCATCAAATAGACAGGCATCAAATAGACAGCCATCAAATAGACAGGCATCAAATAGACAGCGATCAAATAGACAGCCAACAAATAGACAGCCGTCAAATGTGTGACAGCCTGTGGCAGCATGTGACATTCCATTATTAAAGAAAATCTGACACCACATTTTCTGTCCCTCTCTTTCTGTCTTCTTCCATAGTTTGAGAACCCACGATCAATGTATTGATGGTTCTGGTTCCTGTCTACCGATGGGTCTTCTGCCTGTGGTATTTTTATCTGTAAAACACTTGTACGCATCTATGACCTGGCATTCTGTTGAGTCGTCCTGTCCAGTGCATCTATCATCTGGCATTCTTTTGAAGCGTGCTGTCCACCGTATCTATCATCTGGCATCCTCGTGAGGTGCCATGTCCAGCGAAATCTGCCTTTTTATTGCTAGCGCCTTGTACGACTGATGCTTTTATTTCTTATGACCATTAATTATTATTAAGCCGTCCCACCCCCACCCCGTAACAAAATAATGTTAACATGTTCACACCAGGCCCCCCCCCCCCTATACATGAGATTGTTGAGCTCTCTTCCTGCTCATTAAACTTGAAATGTTCGTCTGGTTAGAATACCTATTCAAAAAAAAAATTGTTTGAAAAACACACAGTCACATTACTAGCACGCTAATGTGTGTCAATAAANAAAATAATGTTAAAATTTTCACCTCCGGCCCCCCCCCCCCCCTATACATGAGATTGTTGAGCTCTCTTCCTGCTCATTAAACTTGAAATGTTCGTCTGGTTAGAATACCTATTCAAAAAAAAAATTGTTTGAAAAACACACAGTCACATTACTAGCACGCTAATGTGTGTCAATAAATTTTATGTGAAATCAAATGTTATGTATAAACTTGATTGTAAATATCAACTACAGAGGCCACTTCCAATTTCACAACAATCAAGTTCATAAATGCAATCTGAACGATCTCATTCAACAAATCTTGGGTCCAATGCAAATAAATTAAACACAAACTGTTGAAAAGTAATTGAAACCGCTAGAGATTGTACGATGTTGTGTTTCTGCGTGTTACTATCTTGAAGAACTGTGTAGCAGACGGTGGCGGTGATTGGAGAGTATTGATATTTCAAGATAAACAGTTCGATCAATAACTTCGTTGTTCCAAGCTAATTTTAGTTTCAATAGGAAGTGACGCAGATGTTGCTTGTTCTTCAGCTTATTACAATAGGAGCTTTATGATTGGTCGTTTCAAAAGCAGCCACATTAGTGTCAACCAATCAGAAAAAGATATGAAAAACTCGATTGGATGCTAGTAAACCTTATGTAAAAGGCTGCGACTATTCGCACCCGGGTACCAGAAATGAGAGGTTAGGATTAAAAAACAACAACAAATATTTAAAATATTATTGTTGAGTTTGTAAGACAAAATGAGGTATCAAATGAAAGATAGTTGAATGGACTGTATGTTTGTAAATGGGACCCGGGTGCGAACGAGGGCGCTGCGCGTCCGGGGCCATTTTGACTAAATGCTATTCGGATTTCATTTGTGGTAGTTTATTTTAGTTAAACTGAAGAAGTAAGTTTACAAACATATCGTCCATTCCATTGTCTTTCATTAGATACCTCATTTTGTCTTACAAACCCAACAATAATATTTTAAATAGTTTTTTAAAGCCAAACCTCTCACTTCTGGTACCCGGGTGCGAATAGCGACTTCGTCTATAAAAAATTGTGTTAGTATTAGTCTGTTTGTGTGGGGGGGGGGGGGCAATGTAAGTGAAGGGGTTGTATATAGATGATGGTAATGAGAGGGTGTGTACATAGATGATGGTAATGAGAGGGTGTGTACATAGATGATGGTAATGAGAGGGTGTGTACATAGATGATGGTAATGAGAGGGTGTGTACATAGATGATGGTAATGAGAGGGTGTGTACATAGATGATGGTAATGAGAGGGTGTGTACATAGATGATGGTAATGAGAGGGTGTGTACATAGATGATGGTAATGAGAGGGTGTGTACATAGATGATGGTAATGAGAGGGTGTGTACATAGATGATGGTAATGAGAGGGTGTGTACATAGATGATGGTAATGAGAGGGTGTGTACATAGATGATGGTAATGAGAGGGTGTGTACATAGATGATGGTAATGAGAGGGTGTGTACATAGACGATGGTAATTAGAGGGTGTGTACATAGATGATGGTAATGAGAGGGTGTGTACATAGATGATGGTAATGAGAGGGTGTGCACATAGATGATGGTAATGAGAGGGTGTGTACATAATGATATTAAGGGAGATGGTGTGTACAGTGGGAATGTATATGAGAGATGCATGTGAGAAAGTGTATATATCGAGAATAAGGGCAGGATACGTACACTGGGTATGTAAGTGTAAGTGTAATAAATAACCCAATGTGTATTTATATATCAGTTACTTGTCACGTACCTCTCACTTGTTGGTTATACAGCAATTCTGTAATGTCATCTGTTGGTAACACATTATTTCTGTAATGTCATCTGTTGGTAATAAATCAATTCTCTACTGTCACTTGTTGGTAAAAAATTAATTCTCTACTGTCGTCTGTTGGTAATAAATCAATTATGTACTGTCATTGTCATCTGTTGGTAATAAATAATTTCTGTAATGTCATCTGTTGGTAATACATAATTTATGTAATGTCATCTGTTGGTAACAATTGGTTTATACGCAAACCTTGTATGGGTTGTTTCGTTATTGTGTACAGTTAGGATTATGAGATCATTAGGATTTGTATTAAAATGAATGGAGTAATCGTTAGCCAATTGTCAGTAGCCAGATGTCACTAGCCAGTAGCCAGTTGTCAGCAGCCAGTTGTCAGAGTTACAGTTTGTAAGCTTCTCCCTGAATATCCCCTACACCTTCCCCACTCACCCCACAAGCCAAGCCTTTATCTTGGAGTTCCCTCTTCGCTTATCACAAGAACCGTTCGATAACTGAGTTATCGTCAAATTTCTTATCGCGTCTCCAACGTGTCGCCCCGCTCTCTGTCCTGGGGTTATCTTACTTTGCTCGCTCTTATCGCCCTTGTCAATGCGGTTTTTAGCCTGTTTATCTCCCTTTGTTTGCCTCAAGTATGTCACGACCGACCAGAGAGAGGCTGCTAGTGGCCACAGAGAGAAAGATAGCCTCAAAATAGGTTAGGCCATCCCTGGTGTACAACTACCAGCACCGGGTGATCAGAGGCAGACCCAACAAACGGTGGTCAAAGGCGGACCCAATACAAGGTGGTCAAAGGTGGACCCAATACAAGGTGGTCATAGGTGGACCAAACACAAGGTGGTCATAGGTGGACCCAACACAAGGTGGTCATAGGTGGACCCAACACAAGTAGGTCAAAGATGGACCCAACACAAGGTGGTCAAAGGTGGACCCAACCCAAGGAGATAGGTGGTGGGCACAGCCCTGGGTTTCAGAGGCGGCCCAGTCCAAGGTGGTCAAAGGCTGAATCATTGCAAGGTGTTTAAATTAAGGTAGGTCAACTCTCGCACCAAGTGGTCGGAGGTCGGAGGCGGAACTACCAGACTCTCTTTCTGAAGATATCTATATTATTTTTAAATCAAATTTAACTTATAAAAACACTATAACAATGACAATCACAGTAATAATCACAATAACAATCACAAGCACAGTTATAATCAAAATCACAATCACAAACACAATGAAAATAAAAACAAAATTACAGTATTTATCACAATAACAACACAATGACAATGACAATAACAATCACATTAATAATCAGAATAACAATCATAATAACAATCACAATAACAATCACAATAAAATCACAAACACAGTAATAATCACAAAAACAATCGAAATCACACTGATTTTTTTGGAACTGTTATCAACATATTTACCGGTGAAGAGCTTTATTGATTTAAACAAATCACAATAATTAAGTCTTAGGTTGTAGAAAGTTTGTGTGAACACTGGCCACATGACATCTGCTTGGGGGGGGGGGGGGGGGGGGGGTCATGGTGATCTTAATCCGGAACTGTTTACCTGCATGTAAGTGACAGATGATTGGACAAATTAACACTTTGTTTACCTGATGTGAATGACAGATGATTTGGACGAACACCACATTGTTTACCTGCCTGTGAGTGACAGATGATTTGGACGAACACCACTTTGTTTACCTGCCTGTGAGTGACAGATGATTTGGACGAATACCACTTTGTTTACCTGCCTGTGAATGACAGATGATTTGGAGTAACACCACTTTGTTTACCTGCCTGTGCGTGACAGATGATTTGGACGAACACCACTTTGTTTACCTGCCTGTGAGTGAAAGATGATTTGGACGAACACCACTTTGTTAACCTGCCTGTGAGTGAAAGATGATTGGACGAAAACCACTTTGTTTACCTGCCTGTGAGTGACAGATGATTTGGACGAACACCACTTTGTTTACCTGCCTGTGAGTGAAAGATGATTTGGACGAACACCACTTTGTTTACCTGCCTGTGAGTGAAAGATGATTTGGACGAAAACGTCTTTGTTTACCTGCCTGTGAGTGAAAGATGATTTGGACGAACATCACTTTGTTTACCTGCCTGTGAGCGACAGATGATTTGGACGAATACCACTTTGTTTACCGCCTGTGAGTGACAGATGATTTTGACGAACACCACTTTGTTTACCTGCCTGTGAGTGACCGATGATTTGGACGAATACCACTTTGTTTACCTGCCTGTGAGTGAAAGATGATTTGGACGAACACCACTTTGTTTACTTGCCTGTGAGTGACAGATGATTTGGACGAACATCACTTTGTTTACCTGCATGTGAGTGAAAGATGATTTGGACTAACACCACTTTGTTTACCTGCATGTGAGTGAAAGATGATTTGGACTACACCACTTTGTTTACCTGCATGTGAGTGAAAGATAATTTGGACTAACACCACTTTGTTTACCTGCCTGTGAGTGACAGATGATTTGGACGAATACCACTTTGTTTACCTGCCTGTGAGTGACAGATGATTTGGACGAAACACCACGTTGTTTACCTGCATGTGAGTGAAAGATGATTTGGACGAACACCACTTTGTTTACCTGCATGTGAGTGAAAGATGATTTGGACTAACACCACTTTGTTTACCTGCCTGTGAGTGAAAGATGATTTGGACTAACACCACTTTGTTTACCTGCATGTGAGTGAAATATGATTTGGACGAACTAACACTTTGTTTACCTGCCTGTGAGTGAAAGATGATTTGGACTAATACCACTTTGTTTACCTGCCTGTGAGTGAAAGATGATTTGGACGAACACCACTTTGTTTACCTGCCTGTGAGTGAAAGATGATTTGGACGAAAACGTCTTTGTTTACCTGCCTGTGAGTGAAAGATGATTTGGACGAACATCACTTTGTTTACCTGCCTGTGAGCGACAGATGATTTGGACGAATACCACTTTGTTTACCGCCTGTGAGTGACAGATGATTTTGACGAACACCACTTTGTTTACCTGCCTGTGAGTGACCGATGATTTGGACGAATACCACTTTGTTTACCTGCCTGTGAGTGAAAGATGATTTGGACGAACACCACTTTGTTTACTTGCCTGTGAGTGACAGATGATTTGGACGAACATCACTTTGTTTACCTGCATGTGAGTGAAAGATGATTTGGACTAACACCACTTTGTTTACCTGCATGTGAGTGAAAGATGATTTGGACTACACCACTTTGTTTACCTGCATGTGAGTGAAAGATAATTTGGACTAACACCACTTTGTTTACCTGCCTGTGAGTGACAGATGATTTGGACGAATACCACTTTGTTTACCTGCCTGTGAGTGACAGATGATTTGGACGAAACACCACGTTGTTTACCTGCATGTGAGTGAAAGATGATTTGGACGAACACCACTTTGTTTACCTGCATGTGAGTGAAAGATGATTTGGACTAACACCACTTTGTTTACCTGCCTGTGAGTGAAAGATGATTTGGACTAACACCACTTTGTTTACCTGCATGTGAGTGAAATATGATTTGGACGAACTAACACTTTGTTTACCTGCCTGTGAGTGAAAGATGATTTGGACTAATACCACTTTGTTTACCTGCCTGTGAGTGAAAGATTATTTGGACGAATACCACTTTGTTTACCTGCCTGTGAGTGAAAGATGATTTGGACTAACACCACTTTGTTTACCTGCCTGTGAGTGAAAGATGATTTGGACTAACACCACTTTGTTTACCTGCCTGTGAGTGAACGATGATTTGGACTAACACCACTTTGTTTACCTGCCTGTGAGTGAAAGATGATTTGGACTAACACCACTTTGTTTACCTGCCTGTGAGTGAAAGATGATTTGGACTAACTAACATTTTGTTTATCCGCCTGTGATAGACCGATGATTGAGACGAACACCACTTTGTTTACCTGCTTGTGAGTGACAGATGATTGAACGAACACCACTTTGTTTACCTGATGTGAATGACAGATGATTGGAAGAACATGACTTTGTTTACCTGATGTGAATGACAGATGATTGGACGAACACCAATTTGTTTACCTGCCTGTGAGTGACAGATGATTGGACGAACACCACTTTGTTTACCTGCTTGTGAGTGACAGATGATTGAACGAACACCACTTTGTTTACCTGATGTGAATGACAGATGATTGGAAGAAAACCACTTTGTTTACCTAATGTGAATGACTGATGATTGGACGAACACCACTTTGTTTACCTGATGTGAGTGACAGATGATTGGGTGCACATTGGGACATATGGGATGTACATTCCCGTTGAACGGGTTGATGATCACGTGGATTTGGTGAACCTTTGAGGTGGGTTTGGTGTAAAATGGTGCTGGCTGGCTGGCTGGGGTGTGCATTTGAAGTTGATGGCTCTACATTTTTGACCAATTGGGTGTTCACTTGGAGTGGATGGGTTTGTAAACTTGGGGTGAATGTGGTGTACACTTGGGGTGAATATGGTGTACACTTGGGGTGAATATGGTGTGCACTTGGGGTGCAAATCGTGTACACTAGGGGTGAATATGATGTGCACTTGGGGAAAATATGTTGTAAACTTGGGGTGAATATGGTGTACACTTAGGTTGAATATGGCGAACACCTGGAGTGAATATGTTATACACTTGGGGTGAATGTGGTGTACAATGGAGGTGAATGTGGTGCACACTTGGTGTCAATGTGGTGTACATTTGGGGTTAATATTGTGTTCACTTGGGGTGAATATGGTGTAAACTTGGGGTTAATATGCTGTACACTTTAGGTGAATCTCGTGTATACTAGAGATAAATATGGTGTGCACTTGGGGTGAATATGGTGTAAACTTGGGTTGAATATGGTGTATACTTGGGGCGAATATCGTGTACACTTGGGGTGCATATGGTGTTAACATAGGGTGAGTATTGCGTACACCTGGGGTGAATATAGTGTACAATTGGGGGTGAATATGATGTACACTTGGGATGAATATGGTGTATATTTTAGATGAATATGGAGAACATTTGGGTGAATATGGTGTACACTTGGTGTCAATATGGTGTACACTTGGGTTGAAATTGGTGTACACTAGGGATAAATACCTAGTCTTACCACCTAGTACCACAATCTAGTACCACAACCTAGTACCACCACATAATACCACCATCTTGTACTATCACCTGGTACTTCCAACCTCGTATCACCACTTAGTATCACCACCTAGTACCATCATCTAGTACCACCATCTAGTACCACCATCTAGTGAAGCACCCTAGTAACACAACATTGTTTTACCACATAGTATCCCCACCTACATTCACCACCTAGTTACACCATCTAGTACCACCACTTAGTACCACCCAAAGTACCACTGCCTAGTACCACCACCTAGTACCACCACTTAATACCTTCATCTAGTAACACCACTTAATACAACCATATAGTACTAATAACCTTGTATTACCCCCTAGTACTACTAACTGGGATAACCACCTGGTATCACCACCTATTATCATCACCTAGTACCACCACCTAGTACCACCACCTAGTGACACCACCTAGTACCAAAACCTAATACCACCACCTAGTACCACCATTTAGTACCACCACCTAGTACCACCACCTAGTACCACTACCTAGTACCACCACCTAGTACCACCACCTAGTACCATCACCTAGTACCACCACCTAGTACCACCACCTAGTACCACCACCTAGTACCACCACCTAGTACCACCACCTACTAACTGGGATAACCACCTGGTATCACCACCTATTATCATCACCTAGTACCACCACCTAGTACCACCACCTAGTGACACCACCTAGTACCAAAACCTAATACCACCACCTAGTACCACCACCTAGTACCACCACCTAGTACCACCACCTAGTACCACCACCTAGTACCACCACCTAGTACCACTACCTAGTACCACCACCTAGTACCACCACCTAGTACCATCACCTAGTACCACCACCTAGTACCACCACCTAGTACCACCACCTAGTACCACAACCTAGTACCACCACCTAGTACCACCATCTAGTACCACCACCTAGTACCACTACCTAGCACTAACATCTAGTGCTAACACTTGTACCACCACATAGTACCATATCCTAGTACACCACTTAATACCAACACGTAATACCACCAACTAGTACCACCACTTAATACCACCACCTAGTACTAACAACCTTGTACCACCACCTAGTATCCCCACCTAATACCACCACCTAGTACCACCACCTAGTACCACCACCTAGTACCACCACCTAGTACCACTACCTAGTACCACCACCTAGTACCACCACCTAGTACCACCACCTAGTACCATTTATTTATTTATTTAGGCATTTTTATATAGCGCTTATCATAAAGCTCTAAGCGCTTTACAGTTATTAAAACATGTAAACTAAGTAAATACAAATGAGACACTAGGATAGTAACTACCATTCTATAGAAACAATGAAAATGGCTATAAAAAGAGGACACTTTGACACTTCAGGATTAAACCGAAACAGAAAATTAGGTAGGGCAAGGAGGGTGCATCACAGGTCATAGGCGGACCTAAACAGATGAGTTTTAAGGGACTTTTTGAAAATGGACGAGTCTTGGGATTGAGAGGGTTCTACTGTCAATGGAAGAACGTAGTTGTCTTGTGGGGATGTAAGGAAGCAACAGTTCAGAGAGATAGACAGGAAAGTGAGGGTCAGTGAACGAGTTGAAGCAAAGATTGGAAGACTTGTATTTGATGCGAGAGGATATTGGAAGCCAGTGGAGTTGCCGCATGTGTTACCATCACCTAGTACCACCACCTAGTACCACCACCTAGTACCACCACCTAGTACCACCACCTAGTACCACAACCTAGTACCAGCACCTTGTACCACTACCTAGTACCACCACTAGTACCACCGCCTAGTACTACCCTCTAGTTCCACCACATAGTACCACGACCTAGTACCACTACCTAGTACCACCACTTAATACCACCACCTAGATTCACCACTTAGTACCACCAATTAGTTCCACCACTTAGTACCACAAATTAGTTCCACCACTTAGTACCACCACTTAGTACCAGCCCTAGTACCACTACCTAGTACCACCACCTAGTACCACCACCTAGTACTACCACCTAGTTCCACCACATAGTACTACAACCTAGTACCACCAACTAGTACTACCACCATGTATCACCAGCTAGATCCACTACCTAGTACCACTACCTAGTACCACTACCTAGTACCACTACCTAGTACCACTACCTAGTACCACTACCGAGTACCACCACCTAGTACACCACCTAGTACCACCACCTAGTACCACCACCTAGTACCACTACCTATTACCACCAGCTAGTACCACCACCAGCTTCTCTCAGCTGGTATCCACTCCCCCCACCCCATCCCCCACTGACCAACGGAAGGAAATATAATTTGCATAATGTCTTCGACTTGTCAGCAGCAGACGTGAATAATATGCTGAAAGTTGTGTGCCCATGCGCTCTTAATAGGAGAAGTCATTTGATGATTGGCTCTAACTTCCGGATAACATCTAAAAATAAACGCTTGACCACGCCTTTGTTTGGAGGTGTTTCAATGACTGAATTCTGCAAAGTAGGTCACACACCTCATTAGATTAGTGCTATGAACCCATGCATTGTGTGAGGAAACAGTTGAGTAGATGAGTGCTACATACACATTTTGTGTGTGAGGGAGCAGCTGAGTACATTAGTGCTACATACACATTTATTGTGTAAGAAACAGCTAAGTAGATTCGTGCTACACACATTTATTGTGTAAGAAACAGCTGAGTAGATTAGTGCTACATACCCATTTATTGTGTAAGAATCAGCTGAGTAGATTAGTGCTACATACCCATTTCTTATATAATTAACTACTTTTGTACAAATAAATGGAGAAGCTCAGATGACCTTAATCTCTCCCCAGAAGGGAGTGAGGACTACTACGCCACTGTGGAGGGGAGGGAATGTGTCAACTGTGGTACAATATCCACGCCCCTGTGGAGGCGTGACGCCACGGGACACTACCTGTGTAACGCCTGCGGCCTGTACAACAAGACAGCCAATGGTGGGCTCCGTCCGTCTATGGACGAGGAGAACTCGGGCACGCCCCCAGAGGAGACGTCGCCCACAACCCCGCCTCCCGCTGAAGCTCCTCCCCAAATGCCAATGCAGCAAAGTCACGTCAGGGGTCCCAATACATACAAGGTGAGTTTAAGTCATAATTGACTTGGTGAGTTTAAGTCATAATTGACTTTATGCTGTTGACTTTAATTATCATTACACCGTGAAGTTCACGCATCACTTGCCTTATATTTCTAAAGAATCAAACTATGTTTCAAATTGTGCATGACATTAGATGTCATTTACTATACAACAGTTTAACTATATGAAATTAAATGTCATTTACTTGACATCCGTTTTAGTCGTTAATTAAAGTATGACAGATTCAGAGCATGACACAGTCATCATTACAATACATCTGACTGAGAGCATGTCACAGTCATCATTACCATACATCTGACTGAGAGCATGTCCAAGTCATCATTACCATACATCTGACCCTACATCTGGCCATAGATCTGACACTAGATCTGAACATAGATCTGACCTTAGACTTACATCTGACCATAGATCTGGCCATAGATCTGACACTAGACCTGAACATAGATCTGACCTTAGACTTAGATCTGACCATAGATCTGGCCATAGATCTGACACTAGATCTGAACATAGATCTGACCTTATACTTAGATCTGACCATAGATCTGACAATACATCTGGTCATAGATCTGACCATAGATCTGACAATACATCTGGCCATAGATCTGACCATAGATCTGACAATACATCTGGCCATAGATCTGACCATAGATCTGACAATACATCTGGCCATA
This sequence comes from Lymnaea stagnalis, assembly GCA_964033795.1. Classification (NCBI taxonomy): domain Eukaryota; kingdom Metazoa; phylum Mollusca; class Gastropoda; family Lymnaeidae; genus Lymnaea; species Lymnaea stagnalis. Next base: position 407,940 of record CAXITT010000477.1, on the reverse strand, counting down.
GATCTGACCATAGAGCTGACAATACATCTGGCCATAGATCTGACCATAGATCTGACAATACATCTGGCCAAAGATCTGACCATAGATCTGACCATAGATCTGACCATAGATTTGACCGTACATCTGGCCATAGATCTTACCATAGATCTGACTAAGAGCATGACCCAGTCCATTACAACGATTTTGGGAACTAGCACTTCGAGTATAATGATAATTTCTTGAATTAGTTTAGAGAAATGCCTTATCTTTAAATCGTAAATGCATCAGTCCCTCCTATGTCCCCTTAGCTACGCCTCCAACCATTGGCACTATGTTCCCTTAGCTACGCCCCTAGCCATTGGCACTGTCCACCCGAAATCTGAAATGCCCCCACCCCCCGTCACTCCCCCACCCCCAGATCAGGTCAAGCGATTTATGTATTTATTATTAATTTAAAAAAAAAACACCAATTCTTAAAAATGGCCTCGCGACAGGTAAAGGGGAAATAACCCCATTTACAATTCTCCCGGTAGTCTGTAAAATATAGCCTCCCTTTATGAGATAACTGCTGGGGACGTGGGTGTGAAGGGGGGGGGGGCGTGGAATGAAGGGAAATAACTCTGATGTTTACTTCTCCACTAGGGTTCTGATGAAGAGGATCACAGGGCCAAGAAGATGAATGATTTGACCAAGTTTGAGAAGGTGAGAGATTTAATGATATTTCTGTCTGTCTGAGAAATTATGTCTGTCTAGTGATGTCAGAAATTGTGTCTATCTAGTGAGGCTAGACTGAGAAATTGGGTCTGTCTAGTGATGTGAGACTTGTGTGTTCACAAATGTGTAATTATGTATGTTTATTAATTTTAGAATACCATTTTTAAAAATCTTATTCGAATTTTATGTACGTTCGTTATTTGATATATTATATCATACTCTAATAATTTCTTATAATATGTCCTAAGGTGGTTGTTTAATATATTTTATCCAAGCAACAACAACAACAAAGAAAAAACTCGTTGCCTTTTCACGAAAGTATAATCTCTAACCTAAATGTGCATAGTTATGTTTATATTTTTATTTGACCATATCAACAACGATGGTTGTCTTGTAAACTTAATCTCTATCTCTAACTTGTTAGTAGCATGAACGGAAGTACAATATATTTGGTTAAATTCTGAGAAGTTAACAAACCTACCACCACCCCACACTTATCTACACAGATTCTTCTTCACATCATTTTGTAAAGTTTCACATTATGCAAATAATCAAAGGATTTTTAAAAAAAAAATGCGAATCTAAGAAACACAGTTACAAGGTAACTTTGCTATTTGGCAGAGACACAGATACAAGGTAACTTGGCTATTTGGTAGAGACACAGTTACAAGGTAACTTGGCTATTTGGTAGAGACTCAGTTACAAGGTAACTTGGCTATTTGGTAGAGACACAGTTACAAGGTAACTTGGCTATTTGGTAGAGACACGGTTACAAGGTGGTTTGGTTATTTTGTTGAAACCCAGCAATGTCCAGAAAAATGTGGTTTGACTATATCCAACACTTATAGTCCTGGAAGAGATATCAAAACTGCATCTGTCAGTAAATCCATACCACTAATGAACAAATCTATTGACAAGGAACAAGACTAAACCTATTTGACCGCCATAAAACAAAGAGCGATCTGATAGTCAACTTAAAAAAAAAAAAAATAATATAGAAAACGTTCTTCCCTTTAGCTGGACTCACAGTAGCTCAACGTCGAGCCATTTAAGAAGATTTCGTACAGAATTACCCAACGCAAAAGTCGACAACGAACATTAAGATACATGTATACCTACCACCCCAGCCCACCCCACCCACCCCACAGTACTCCCCACCCCACAGTACTCCCCACCCCACAGTACTCCCCACCCCACAGTACTCCCAACCCCAC